>JAWNOU010000014.1:0-17580 GCA_035045725.1 Drosophila ezoana
ACATCAACATCCGAGTCGACCTAGCCGTGTCCGTCTGCCTGTCCGTCCGTCTGTCCGTCCGTCTGTCCGTCCGTCTGTCCGTCCGTCCGTCCGTATGTATGAACGCAAGGATCCCAGAACCAATAAGAGCTAGAAAATGAATTTTAAATGTAGGTCCTCCCAGCGCCCGCGCTGGTTTGTTCGAGTTTGTTTCCGATATTCGATAACTTACCCCGTTTCCAAGTAATCGATAAAAATCTATATCGAAATGCTGTTTTTTGAGCAATTTTGGGAAATAATAAGAGCTAGAGTCACCAAACTTGACATATAGCTTCTAGAATAGTATATATATTTGCATTTGGTGTTGGAAGAAGAGGGTTTAGGGTATCCCCTAGTCGGGAGCTCCCAACTAGAACCTCTTACTTGTTTTTTTTTTTGCTAAGATTTATCGAATTTTGGTTCGATGTTATGAAAAATATGAATGTAAAATTACTAAAAACAGCTGATATAGCAACGAAGGCAAGCGGTAACTTTAAATTATAATTTGAAATCTTACTAATCCCACAGTTTTAAACATTTAATGTTGGCCAAATTCCGTAGAGTCCATTATACGGAGCCCCTATTTTAGGTCCGTAATCTTTGACTTTTGAAAGGAAAACTTTGCGGCAGTTAAATCAAATCAAGCCGATCAGCTGTTTTTTTAATAAAGCGGTACTTTTGCCACTCACATGTTACCGACACTTGCAAATGGAACACCAATAAGTGAAGTTTGAATATGTTACATTTCTTAAGCATAGTGGAAAAAGGCTATTAGATTCACTCGCGGCCACTGCTATGTAGTTGCACTTTACCACTTCAGTTTATTTACAAATTCTTTTAAAATTGTCCACCTGGGCGCCAGTTAAAATGTATATGAGCTTATATATGTAAATGTAAATAAAAACTGGTGGCTTTAAGAGCGCTTCGTGCTGATCGGTTGGTTATAATTCGACAACTATCTTTATAAACTTCTTAAGCTTAAATTTAGCTACGGCGGCGAAGCAAGGCAAATTCGCTACCATATCGAGTGACAAAGCTTAATTGCGCTTTCGTTCCGCGCCCTAAACATAACTTACAGTGGACTTCAAGATTTAAATCAATTTTATTATTCCATGCGCAGATCTGCGCCAACGGACTGAAATTAATGGTCAAGCCAGCCTTACACAACCGCGTGGCAGATGAATTAAAGGTAAATCAAAACTTTGAGTAAATGTAAGTAAAACATTCTAGTAAACCATAAACCTGCGGTGCATTACACAATCCTGAAGCTGATATAAAGGCCCGTTCGGGATAGATTGTGCTGTTTTTGCCCGAGATGATTCATCAAAGGATAGTTACCAATTTTCAATTTTAAGTCGATTTTCGAAACACAATGTACAGGTGGAAGTCTGCTTATCAAGCCATCTAAATTTGGTGACACTTTTTTGTTTACCATCCAATCGGCCTCAAACTCATTTTCAAAGATCTTTGTTCAAATTCATTTTAAGAGTGTTTCACACTTTTCGAAAAATGCATTCCTCCTTGGTGGAAATGGGGGTCAAAGATGTGGAGGTTAGCGTTTCGCGCTCATATTCATTTTCAAGGAACTATATTAAAAATCATTTGAGACGACTTTAACATTTTTCGCAGAATCAAAGCATCCTCGGTAGAAATGCGCTTCAAAAGATTTTGGGGCAAAGTTTTAAGTTTGTTCGATTTGCATCAATCTTATTTTCAAAGCTCTACATGAAAAAACTTATTGAATACGTGTTTCTAGATTTAAAATTCCATCAACTGTGGAAATTAGCGAAAAAACTTAATAACTTTTTAGTTTATTGGCAAACTCATTTCAAGATCTTATCAGAACCTATTTGACACGCCTTCACAAATTCGTAAACGGATGAAAAACGGGTCAAAGGTTTAATAAATCCATTTTTTTCGACCTCAAGATCTTACCACTGACTTTGAAGGGCGGAAACCTTTGATTCCAAAATTTGTTTTTTTATTCGATGTAAACTGTAAACATGTTTTTGAATAGAAGTGGAAATCAAGATGGTACGGGTAGATTTCAATTTTCTTCTATACCCCCTAGTATATATATATGTATATATCAAGCATCTTTTATTTGATAGCTATCGCCACCAACCCCCTATCACCACATAACTATAAATCAAGTAAAAACTCCAATTTATATTGCCCACCAATTAGTGGGACAATTTTAATGCAGTTGACATTTTGAGAATATACATATGTTGTACAATAAGGTCTAGTGCTGAAAATTTCATCAAAATTGGTTAAGAAACACAAAAGTTATTACAGAAAATGTGTTTTGGCTGGCCACGAGTTTGAGGCAGCTAGCTCAAAATGCAAAAGTTTCTGTATACATGTAGACACACACATTCATGCGCGTCTTCTTTGAATTCTATCAACCGCATTAGAATTGCGATTGAAAAGTTTTCTGTACTGCTATTTTACTTGTTTTTTTTTCCCCCCATTACGACTCAATTCTCGGTGTGACTGTTGGGTAAATGCGTTTGCAAATAGTGTGGCCTGTTACGAGCTAGAGACCTATCGAGGAAACAGTTTTTTTAAAATTTATTTTTATTACTTCAACCGAGCGCCTTTGCGCGAGCTGAATTTGATGTTGGTAAAAGAGGGTTCAGTCTATTTCATTATCGGTACCTCCCGACTAGAGCCTCTTGCTTGTTTCTGTTTAGTTGGTTAGTTATTTAAGCTAATATTTTTATACCCTGAACCCATTAAAAATGGGTAAAAGGGGTATAATGTTTTTGTGCAAAATGCAAATGTATGTAACAGGCAGATGGAAGCATCTCCGACCCCATAAAGTATATATATTCTTGATCAGCATTAATAGCCGAGTCGATCTAGCCATGTCCGTCTGTCTGTCCGTCCGTCTGTCCGTCTGTCCATCTGTCCATCTGTCCGTCCGTCCGTCTGTCCGTATGTATGAACGCAAGGATCTCAGAACCTATAAGAGCTAGAGACTTGAAATTTTAGATGTAGGTGCTCCTAGTTCCTACGCAGATTGAGTTTGTTTCCGATAATCGATAACTTATTCCGTTTCAAATCAATCGATTAAAATCGATACCGACATCCTGTTTTTTAAGCAATTTTGGTAAATAATAAGCATAAGGTGTTGGAAGAAGAGGGTTCAGGGTATCCCCTAGTCGGGTGCCACCGACTAGAACCTCTTACTTGTTTAAGTTAAGATAACCTGTAAGCTACCAGCATTGGTGCATAAATAAACAAGTAAGAGATTCTAGTCGGGAGCTCCCGACTCGGGGATACCCTGAACCCTCATACTCCAACACCAAATGCAGCGCGCGCTTATAGATAGAGAGTAGCGGGGAGGTGGCGATAGGTATAAAATGAAAGATAATCGATATATATTTTCTAGAACAACATGTCAAGTTTGGTAACTCTAGCTCTTATTATTTACCAAAATTGCTTAAAAAACAGGATATCGATATACATTTTTATCGATTACTTGGAAACAGGGCAAGTTATCGATTATCGGACAACCGATCTGGGTAGGACTAGAGCACCTATATCTAAAATTCAGAGTCTCTAGCTCTTATAGGTTCTGAGATCATTGCGTTCATACATACGGACGGACGGACGGACGGACGGACGGACAGACAGACGGACATGGCTAGATCGACTCGGCTATTAATGCTGATCAAGAATATATATACTTTATGGGGTCGGAGATGCTTCCTTCTGCCTGTTACATACATTTGGATTTTGCACAAAAACATAATACCCCTTTTACCCATTTTTAATGGGTTCAGGGTATAAAAAGTTAAGAAAATTTAGCGAAATCAGGTCAATTTCATTTTTTTTGATCCCGCCTGCCTCAAGGGCACCGTATTTTAATATTTTTATTTCGATGCAATGAACCCACCTCGCACCCAACCCACCGAAGAGCGCTGTCGTGTAACGTACGGCACGAGTCGCGATGCACAAGACTATCTATTAGCTAAATAGCTCAGAATAGAAGACTTTATGCAACGAATAGAAGACTTCGAGCAGAATACTCTGTAATGCTTATTATAATCATCACAGAGAACCCTTACGGGTCATGCAAGGCATAGTTAGTTGAACAAAATTGTAGCGATAAGGGTGTATAATTACGTGTAAGTCTAGTGGGGATAGAGAAATTTAATTGGCTAGTCAACACTGAAGTGTCTTTTTTATAGAAAGCAAGAGCATTACATTAAGAGCAGTTTAAATTTAAGAGATTGGCTTAAAACCAAGACTGAAACGCATCAATGTCGGCTTGTAAAAGATCACATGATGCCTTTATCTTTATCTTTATATGCAAGGCATAATTTTACTTCATCAGCATACATTAATACTCGAGAGTGAGACAGTATTGAGGGAAGGTCATTGATAAAAAGAGTAAATAGTAGTGGGCCAAGATGACTACCTTGAGGAACACCGAAAGTCACCAGAATACGTTTAGAAAACGAATTTCAGAAAATAACCTTCTGGGTTCTGTTACGCTGCTACTGGGAAATCAAGAAGGCATAATTTATGAAGCAGTAAGGAGTGGTTGACGGAGTCTAGAGGCTTACTAAAATCAATATAGATGACGTCAGTATGCATTATTTTCTTAAGCCCGTCAATTACTGAGAGTAAACTCAAGAAAGTCACGAACCCATGCTGGGAAGGCGAAATAATATAACTACCTAAATGCTGCAGTTGAGATGTTATGATTGTCTCAAAAGCTTTAGTTATAGCGGATAATTTGGAAAAACCTCTATAGTTTTCGACATCGGACTAACTCCCTTTCTCATGGTGAGTGATAATGAATAATTTATTCCAAACGATCGGAAAAGATTAAGTGTTTGCAGACAATTCAAAAAGTTTTAAGACAAATTTACCTAAGGGTGCAGTACCTGAGCACACAAGCAGGAAGACCATCAGGGCCCGGTAAGTAAACCGGCTTGATTATGTTAAGGTCGCCAACTTTCCGTAATAATAGGATTTAAGATACAGTTTGACCTCTGAAACTGATAAGGATATGCCTAGTTTTTATTATACCTAGAGGAGGAGTAGGTAGTTTGAAAAAAGTTTGTGAACAGATCGGCAATGCCTGCATCAGTTTTCCCGCTCTCATCTGCAAACTTAACTTAAGAGGGCAAAATAGATGTCTTCAAATTGAATCACCTGTTAATAGCTGAACTTCACCGTTAACTGCGTCATTTTTGATGTCTTCATTATCATCAACCGACATAACTTCCATCAAATAGTCCTCATTCAAAAGTTTCTTGGATCAATTTTATTGATTTTAAGCCTTCTCAACCAAATGTTCAACACAATTTTACTTTAATTATAGAAAAAATTAATGAGATCAAGTTTAAAATAATAATTTACTAATACTTTACTTAACAACACCAACTTCTTTTTATAACCTGAACCCATTAAAAATGGGTAAAAGGGGTATTATGTTTTTGTGCAAAATGCAAATGTATGTAACAGGAAGAAGGAAGCATCTCCGACCCCATAAAGTATATATATTCTTGATCAGCATCAATAGCCGAGTCGATCTACCCATGCCCGTCTGTCTGTCCGTCCGTCTGTCCGTCCGTCCGGCTGTCCGTATGTATGAACGCAAGGATCTCAGAACCTATAAGAGATGTAGGTAGATGTAGATGTAGGTGCTCCTAGTTCCTACGCAGATCGAGTTTGTTTCTGATAATCGATAACTTGCCCCGTTTCTTAGTAATCGATAAAAATGTATATCGAAATCCTGTTTTTTAAGCAATTTTGGTAAATAATAAGAGCTAGAGTCACCAAACTTGACATGTAGCTTCTAGAAAAGCATATATATATCAGGTATCTTTCATTTTATACCTATCGCCACCTCCCCGCTACTCTCTATCTATTAGCGCGAGCAGCATTTGGTGTTGGAATAGGGTTCAGGGTATCCCCTAGTCGGGAGCTCCCGACTAGAACCTCTTACTTGTTTGTTTTTAATTTTTATATAAGTTTTACTTTTGCACTGGAATCGATCAACCTTCTGATCTCTAACAAGCGAATAATTATTAATGAAGTATAGTTACTATCATGTAACTTATATGGTATTTACAGGTATGTTATTTACAATTATCAGAATGTTTAAATAATATGCCTCGTAGGTAGGTCGACGGGGTGTAGCCTTCGGAGGCGCCTCTCTCTGATTGGGTCAGCCAGTACCCTGGCGGCCGCCATCAGGTGCTGCAGCACCTTGTCGGCGTAACGGCTGCTAAGGAAGTTGAGTTGGTTTCCAACATTTGTTAGGCGGAGATCGCGTTTGATTTATCAATTATAATATTTTTGCAACCTTCAAACTCAAAACTTAAACAAACTATAAATAAATGCTTAATAACGAAATGCTTTGTTTAGTTTTGTTCAAAAAAATGTGAATAAAATTCGGGTATTCCCAAAATTGTATTGGGTTTCCGTTTGTTTGTTTTTGAGTGTCCGCAATAACAACAGCTTATTAATCAAATCAGGCTGTTGAAACTGTTAAGATTGAGTGCCTTTCAAACTGTTTTACTCTACCACAATCGTTTTTTAATTTAAATTTTTTTGATTCGTGCTAGAAAGAAAAATTTGCGTAAAAATGTTATATTTGTCAAATTTGTTAGCCGTGTTATTTTAAAATCCTGTAAAAAAGACAGTTGGTGCATAAATTTTATGCTTCCGTCCGCCCATTTATACATTTGCACAGATCTTATAGTATTTTTTACCCATTAACAATGTTTGCATAGTATAAAAACAGAAAGAAGGGAGGAGAGAGAGTTAATAGCGTTAAGATGTCATTGGTTAATAGACATGTTAGATAGTGGGGGTATATAGGATCATAAAATAAAGATACAGAAATTTCCAAGTACAACTCTTATAGCCACCAACTTAATCTCCGATGGGAAGACCAATGCGTTTCGACGAAAGAGCAGACTTAACAGCTATTATTACTCCTTCTCCGAAACGGGAAGGTCGATCACATCTATAAGTGGTATATTTGGAGGTAAAAATTGCGATATTGTGAAAATTAAATGCAAGAGAATCTAAGTACAGGCTACCAAGTTTAGATATAAGACCTCTAAAGTTCGGATAGTTTTTTGACATCATCCGATTAGAAGTGAGGGGCAAGCTTAGAAAAAAAATATGTCTCTTCGGTGGAACACCCACTAGAGGCTAAGCCGTCACAGGTGGGACAGTGGCAACAATATCAGCTGTGGTACCTAAAATAGCCGATAGTCCGTAAGACGCTGTAAATTTAATGGTTGCTATCGCTCTTTCGGAACTTCTACGACAGTGCCCGACACGGATAATTCAATTAATTTAATTTTACCGGTGGCTGAAGGGTATTAGGCAACGGCAAAATACCAGGAGTTTACTTTTTAGGCCCTGGATACTCATCCAACAGCTTTTGGCTATTGAATTGGGTATCCAGGACTGTGAGCTGATCGTTTAGTTTTCGAAACGCAACGATCAGACCTCTAAGACCATTCCTTGTCTGACGCATAATCGTCTGCATTTCACTATCAATCTCCCTACACAAGACGCCACTATAGTGTACGTTGGGCAACAGCATCCCCCACTAGTCCAGTGTAACCCGCACATTTAGGAAGACAGGGGCTACGGTTGGATGGAGGGTCCATTGAGCATATCTCATTCCGCTACTTGGGCTTCCAAATGGACCATATGCTCATATGGGAGTCCCATATCTCAGCAATTAGTATAATATCAAAAATATACTCGCCTGTTTATTTTTACTGATTACATTTTCGACCTCTTACATAAATGTGCGCTCATTCTAAGTCAAGCATACACTTTATGTATCATGTTTACCTGACATTTTGCAATGCGCGTAACATAATCAACTATTAGCGAGCCCAGTTATTATGAGCTTGTAGTTTTGGCTATGCAATCACATCTGTGTCTTATGTATAACTGTTGTATTTTAATCGCTAAAATATGAAGCGAACTTGACGAATAAAAACATTTTAAAAATGGAGCACGATCGACAGCGATAGCTTTAATTTCGAAGAAGAGACTTGAAAGGAGTACATTGATCTTCAGAATGAAGGCAGCACGATGTTGTGGAGGGTGGTTCAGCAAAGTACATGGAGCAATATGTTGCGTATCACTGGTGGACGAAGTTTTGGTTTTGCCTTGACAAAGTCAATCTTTTACTGAATACCCCTCTCCTTAAGGACAAGGTGCCTCAACCCTCAGTAAAGTCCCAAACGTCTAATGCGAAAACCGGCCGAAAACTGTTCCTTCTACCGGCGACCCTGTTGTTGCATCAGAAGGCGCCAGCAAGCTGTGGTGACAGTTCTCCTGGCAGGATGCCCATCGCACAGATGCGGTAGACAGTATTTGGTGGCCACAATACAATTGTTCTACGACCGGCTGGGCGGAACGCTTTTCACGGTTACTGTATAAACAAGTAAGAGGTTCTAGTCGGGAGCTCCCGACTAGGGGATACCCTGAACCCTCATATTCCCACAAATGGGCGCGGCGGTAGAGGAGAGGGGGGGGGGGGGGGGGGAGGAAAAAAAAAAAAGAAAAATGATATATATATATTTTTGAAGGAGGATGTGTATGTTTGGGTATTTGCTTTTTTTTTTTAAAAAAAATTGTAAAAAAAAAAAGAGATGATATTTTATTTTTTATGGGGGGGGGGGGGGGGGGGTGACGGAGGGGAAGAGAAGAGGGGGGGGGGAGGGAGGAGAACCACCAAAATAAAATTGTAGTTTGTGGGGTTGTGGGGGGGGGGGGTGGGGGGGGGGGGGGGGGGGGGGGAGGGAGGGGGGGGGGGGGAGGAGAGAGGGATGAGGGGTGGAATAGATAATTAATGTTTAGGGGGGGAGAGGTATTCTGCTGGGACTACATGTGTGGGGAACAAAAAAACATTTCCCTCTGTAACATAAAGAAGGGGGGGGAGGAAAAATAGTACTAGCTTGCATTTGCAGCAAAATAATAATGCAGCGAGAGTTTCTATGCAGTTGGGATACCTTTCTTAGTAGCTTTTGTTGTCTAGAACGTTCACATCAAATTCGAAACTTTCCATTATGCTAACTACTTTACATATGTGCCAAGAATTTGCAAGCGTCGGCTTCATTAGAGCAACCAAGCCAATAGTGTTGGGATTTTAATTTTTAGCAAAGTTTCGGACGTTCCACTTTAGAAGCTTCTTTCCTTGGCATTCACGATGATTTTGAAAATGTCACAATTTTGAAAAATGTGAAAAAGTGGCATGTGCGTTTTCCCATAAGAAAACACATTTGTACATTTTCCAAATATGTCACATTTTCAAGAAATGTGCGAATTCGCCCGAACATTTTTATACCCTTTCTTTACCCATTAAAAATGGTTAAAAAGGGTATATTGTATTTGTGCAAATGTATGTAACAGGCAGAAGGAAGCATCTCCGACCCCATAAAGTATATATACACATCAACATCCGAGTCGACCTAGCCGTGTCCGTCTGCCTGTCCGTCCGTCTGTCCGTCCGTCTGTCCGTCCGTCCGTCCGTATGTATGAACGCAAGGATCCCAGAACCAATAAGAGCTAAAAAATGAATTTTAAATGTAGGTCCTCCCAGCGCCCGCGCTGGTTTGTTCGAGTTTGTTTCCGATATTCGATAACTAACCCCGTTTCCAAGTAATCGATAAAAATCTATATCGAAATGCTGTTTTTTGAGCAATTTTGGGAAATAATAAGAGCTAGAGTCACCAAACTTGACATATAGCTTCTAGAATAGTATATATATTTGCATTTGGTGTTGGAAGAAGAGGGTTTAGCATATCCCCTAGTCGGGAGCTCCCAACTAGAACCTCTTACTTGTTTTTTTTTTGCTAAGATTTATCGAATTTCGGTTCGATGTTATGAAAAATATGAATGTATAATTACTTAAAACAGCTGATATAGCAACGATGGCAAGCGGTAACTTTAAATTATAATTTGAAATCTTACTAATCCCACAGTTTTAAACATTTAATGTTGGCCAAATTCCGTAGAGTCCATCATACGGAGCCCCTATTTTAGGTCCGTAATCTTTGACTTTTGAAAGGAAAACTTTGCGGCAGTTAAATCAAATCAATCCGATCAGCTGTTTTTTTAATAAAGCGGTACTTTTGCCACTCACATGTTACCGACACTTGCAAATGGAACACCAATAAGTGAAGTTTGAATATGTTACATTTCTTAAGCATAGTGGAAAAAGGCTATTAGATTCACTCGCGGCCACTGCTATGTAGTTGCACTTTACCACTTCAGTTTATTTACAAATTCTTTTAAAATTGTCCACCTGGGCGCCAGTTAAAATGTATATGAGCTTATATATGTAAATGTAAATAAAAACTGGTGGCTTTAAGAGCGCTTCGTGCTGATCGGTTGGTTATAATTCGACAACTATCTTTATTAACTTCTTAAGCTTAAATTTAGCTACGGCGGCGAAGCAAGGCAAATTCGCTACCATATCGAGTGACAAAGCTTTATTGCGCTTTCGTTCCGCGCCCTAAACATAACTTACAGTGGACTTCAAGATTTAAATCAATTTTATTATTCCATGCGCAGATCTGCGCCAACGGACTGAAATTAATGGTCAAGCCAGCCTTACACAACCGCGTGGCAGATGAATTAAAGGTAAATCAAAACTTTGAGTAAATGTAAGTAAAACATTCTAGTAAACCATAACATGACATATCATATTGTAGGAAATAACTTGGTCCATCAGTCGGCTCATTGCCTGCGGTGCATTACACAATCCTGAAGCTGATATAAAGGCCCGTTCGGGGTAGATTGTGCTGTTTTTGCCCGAGATGATTCATCAAAGGATAGTTACCAATTTTCAATTTTAAGTCGATTTTCGAAACACAATGTACAGGTGGAAGTCTGCTTATCAAGCCATCTAAATTTGGTGACACTTTTTTGTTTACCATCCAATCGACCTCAAACTCATTTTCAAAGATCTTTGTTCAAATTCATTTGAAGAGTGTTTCACACTTTTCGAAAAATGCATTCCTCCTTGGTGGAAATGGGGGTCAAAGATGTGGAGGTTAGCGTTTCGCGCTCATATTCATTTTCAAGGAACTATATTAAAAATCATTTGATACGACTTTCACATTTTTCGCAGAATCAAAGCATCCTCGGTAGAAATGCGCTTCAAAGATTTTTGGGGCAAAGTTTTAAGTTTTGTTCGATTTGCATCAATCTTATTTTCAAAGCTCTACATGAAAAAAAACTTATTGAATACGTGTTTCTAAGATTTAAAAAATTCCATCCGCAACTGTGGAAATTAGGCGAAAAAACTTAACTTAACTTTTTAGTTTATTATCGGTTCCAAACTCATTTTCAAAGATCTTAATCAGAACCTATTTGACACGCCTTCACAAAATTCACCGTAAACGGATGAAAAATGCGGGTCAAAGGTTTAATAAATGCACATTTTTTATTCGACCTCAAGATTCTTACCACTAGACTAAGAAGGGCGGAAACCTTTGATTCCAAAATTTGTTTTTTTATTCGATGTAAACTGTAAACATGTTTTTGAATAGAAGTGGAAATCAAGATGGTACGGGTAGATTTCAATTTTCTTCTATACCCCCTAGTATATATATATGTATATATCAAGCATCTTTTTTTGATAGCTATCGCCACCACCCCGCTATCACCACATAACTATAAATCAAGTAAAAACTCCAATTTATATTGCCCACCAATTAGTGGAACAATTTTAATGCAATTGACATTTTGAGAATATACATATGTTGTACAATAAGGTCTAGTGCTGAAAATTTCATCAAAATTGGTTAAGAAACACAAAAGTTATTACAGAAAATGTGTTTTGGCTGGCCACGAGTTTGAGGCAGCTAGCTCAAAATGCAAAAGTTTCTGTATACATGTAGACACACACATTCATGCGCGTCTTCTTTGAATTCTATCAACCGCATTAGAATTGCGATTGAAAAGTTTTCTGTGCTGCTATTTTACTCTGTTTTTTTTTCCCCCCATTACGACTCAATTCTCGGTGTGACTGTTGGGTAAATGCGTTTGCAAATAGTGTGGCCTGTTACGAGCTCGAGACCTATCGAGGAAACAGTTTTTTTAAAATTTATTTTTATTACTGCAACCGAGCGGCTTTGCGCGAGCTGAATTTGATGTTGGTAAAAGAGGGTTCAGGCTATTCCATTATCGGTACCTCCCGACTAGAGCCTCTTGCTTGTTTCTGTTTAGTTGGTTAGTTATTTAAGCTAATATTTTTATACCCTGAACCCATTAAAAATGGGTAAAAGGGGTATAATGTTTTTGTGCAAAATGCAAATGTATGTAACAGGCAGATGGAAGCATCTCCGACCCCATAAAGTATATATATTCTTGATCAGCATTAATAGCCGAGTCGATCTAGCCATGTCCGTCTGTCTGTCCGTCCGTCTGTCCGTCTGTCCATCTGTCCGTCCGTCCGTCTGTCCGTATGTATGAACGCAAGGATCTCAGAACCTATAAGAGATGTAGGTAGATGTAGATGTAGGTGCTCCTAGTTCCTACGCAGATCGAGTTTGTTTCTGATAATCGATAACTTAACCCGTTTCCAAGTAATCGATAAAAATGTATATCGAAATCCAGTTTTTAAGCAATTTTGGTTAATAATAAGAGCTAGAGTCACCAAACTTGACATGTAGCTTCTAGAAAAGCATATATATATCAGGTATCTTTCATTTTATACCTATCGCCACCTCCCCGCTACTCTCTATCTATTAGCGCGAGCAGCATTTGGTGTTGGAATATGAGGGTTCAGGGTATCCCCTAGTCGGGAGCTCCCGACTAGAACCTCTTACTTGTTTGTTTTTAATTTTTATATAAGTTTTACTTTTGCACTGGAATCGATCAACCTTCTGATCTCAAGCGAATAATTATTAATGAAGTATCGTTACTATCATGTAACTTATATGGTATTTACAGGTATGTTATTTACAATTATCAGAATGTTTAAATAATATGCCTCGTAGGTAGGTCGTCGGGGTGTAGCCTTCGGAGGCGCCTCTCTCTGATTGGGTCAGCCAGTTCCCTGCCGGCCGCCATCAGGTGCTGCAGCACCTTGTCGGCGTAACGGCTGCTAAGGAAGTTGAGTTGGTTTCCAACATTTGTTAGGCGGAGATCGCGTTTGATTTATCAATTATAATATTTTAGCAACCTTCATACTCAAAACTTAAACAAACTATAAATAAATGCTTAATAACGAAATGCTTTGTTTGTTTTGTCCCAAAATTGTATTGGGTTTCCGTTTGTTTGTTTTTGAGTGTCCGCAATAACAACAGCTTATTAATCAAATCAGGCTGTTGAAACTGTTAAGATTGAGTGCCTTTCAAACTGTTTTACTCTACCACAATCGTTTTTTAATTTAAATTTTTTTGATTCGTGCTAGAAAGAAAAATTTGCGTAAAAATGTTATATTTGTCAAATTTGTTAGCCGTGTTATTTTAAAATCCTGTAAAAAAGACAGTTGGTGCATAAATTTTATGCTTCCGTCCGCCCATTTATACATTTGCACAGATCTTATAGTATTTTTTACCTATTAACAATGTTTGCATAGTATAAAAACAGAAAGAAGGGAGGAGAGAGAGTTAATAGCGTTAAGATGTCATTGGTTAATAGACATGTTAGATAGTGGAGGTATATAGGATCATAAAATAAAGATACAGAAATTTCCAAGTACAACTCTTATAGCCACCAACTTAATCTCCGATGGGAAGACCAATGCGTTTCGACGAAAGAGCAGACTTAACAGCTATTATTACTCCTTCTCCGAAACGGGAAGGTCGATCACATCTATAAGTGGTATATTTGGAGGTAAAAATTGCGATATTGTGAAAATTAAATGCAAGAGAATCTAAGTACAGGCTACCAAGTTTAGATATAAGACCTCTAAAGTTCGGATAGTTTTTTGACATCATCCGATTAGAAGTGAGGGGCAAGCTTAGAAAAAAAATATGTCTCTTCGGTGGAACACCCACTAGAGGCTTAGCCGTCACAGGTGGGACAGTGGCAACAATATCAGCTGTGGTACCTAAAATAGCCGATAGTCCGTACGACGCTGTAACGCTCTTTCGGAACTTCTACGACAGTGCCCGACACGGATAATTCAATTAGTTTTTCTTTTACCGGTGGCTGAAGGGTATTAGGCAACTGCAAAATACCAGGAGTTTACTTTTTAGGCCCTGGATACTCATCCAACAGCTTTTGGCTATTGAATTGGGTATCCAGGACTGTGAGCTGATCGTTTAGTTTTCGAAACGCAACGATCAGACCTCTAAGACCATTCCTTGTCTGACGCATAATCGTCTGCATTTCACTATCAATCTCCCTACACAAGACGCCACTATAGTGTACGTTGGGCAACAGCATCCCCCACTAGTCCAGTGTAACCCGCACATTTAGGAAGACAGGGGCTACGGTCGGATGGAGGGTCCATTGAGCATATCTCATTCCGCTACTTGGGCTTCCAAATGGACCATATGCTCATATGGGAGTCCCATATCTCAGCAATTAGTATAATATCAAAAATATACTCGCCTGCTATTTTTACTGATTACATTTTCGACCTCTTACATAAATGTGCGCTCCTTCTAAGTCAAGCATACACTTTATGTATCATGTTTACCTGACATATTCCTTCTACCGGCGACCCTGTTGTTGCATCAGGAGGCGCCAGCAAGCTGTGGTGACAGTTCTCCTGGCAGGATGCCCATCGCACAGATGCGGTAGACAGTATTTGGTGGCCACAATACAATTGTTCTACGACCGGCTGGGCGGAACGCTTTTCACGGGCATCAATCCGAATGGAAGCATTAAATACTCTTCTTTAACTTCATTTCGCGGCACTTTTTCCCGACCACGATACAGCAATGGCAGAAAATGTAAACAAAAAGCATCTATGAAATGTGGCCGACGGAAGTCCAGCAGCTCCTACGCATTTTCTGTAGCTCTAACAGACCACAGATGCATATCGTACGTACAGGGTGATTGCCTATATATTGTTCGGTCAAAGAAATATTGCAAACCCACTTTTTATAATTCGATTAAGAATGACATTATTGACCTAACGAGGTTGCTTGTCCGATGACTTACAAGGATAAACAGTTACCGATGATGCCAATGCATAAACTAATCAAGTTTACCTGGCAAAAAGGTGCGGTGCAAAAAGGTTCTGCGAAGAATTTAATTATGTAAATAAATTGTATTTGGCTGTAAATCAACTTCAGCATGTGCTCTGAGTAAGAAGTTCGTCAGAACTTTAACAGTGCCACGAAGAACAAAAGTCTGTGGACAGTTACGTCATCTTACAGATCAAAACAAAAATATTAGAAAAGTATATAATATATAATATAACAACCGCAACTTTGGAGGTGTAAAGTGTTTTCCAGAAGCGCTTAGTGCGGGCTTATTAAAAGCTCAGATTTAGTTACGCTAAGGACCGCAAGGACACGCTAAACTTTCT
The DNA here is from genome assembly GCA_035045725.1 of Drosophila ezoana. Taxonomy (NCBI): domain Eukaryota; kingdom Metazoa; phylum Arthropoda; class Insecta; order Diptera; family Drosophilidae; genus Drosophila; species Drosophila ezoana. The sequence goes on from JAWNOU010000014.1 coordinate 15,515, forward strand.
TTCTTTAAGGGTAGTTTTTAACGCTCTTAAACCAACCCCATGAACCCCAACCCCTAAATTTAATTGAACGGGTGTCATCTTCTAACTTGACATAGCCCCGGACCCACTTACCAGCTGCAACACAAGATATATCGAAGATATACTTAAATCACAGTTGGTTTACATAAGGCAATTTTAGCTTGGAGTTACATTTATTATCAAGTTAGAAGAGTTGAAAATACGCTCTTGGCCAAGGAAATTGCTCAGCTCTACTTTCCATCTCCTCTCCTATGATGAACTATCAGATTTGGGCACCGAAGCCATGAGGTAGGCAAACGACCTGACCCTTAAAGTAACCGGTCGATTTGATAACTCCATTGTCCAGACTTCCCCAGACGGCGATCAATTTTCGTTCAAACAATGTCGATATAGGAGCACTCTATATGGCGACTGTACCGAGGCATTATCCATTGAAGTTTAAGAGTTTAAGGCTACACACATAATTTGGAACTGCCGTAAATTCTTTGGAAAATTCTCCCGTAAACTCATTTCGACCCTACAGACATCCGATTGTACGGACCTGCACGTCGCCGCGTGTAGTGGCCTCAAATACTACAGAGCGCTGCAATATAAAAGTTTAACAAACTGGAACGGCTCGTGCTTGTGGTTATGCTGGATTACGCACCTATCGCACTGCAACCATAAAAAACATCTTAGGACTGACTCCACCATCGAAACGATTAGGGGATTCAATATGAGGATCTCCACAGAGAACACCCATTTAAAAAAAAAAAATTTTTAGTACTTAGGAGTTGTAGTCTACAGTGACGGCACTATATCTAGCACTAACGAAGTAAAAATGAGTTCAAAGATTTTCCATCTTTCCACCTTCCTTTTATATATAGTTTGCGCGCTCTTTGTAAGCTGCTGCCCACTCTCTTTCGTCGTCGCTGCCCATCGTTCTTAGCGGAGCTCAATTTCGTTCGTTTTACATATAATTAGCTTTTCGTTTGATCGCAACAGCTATATAATAATTCGTAGTTTCTAATGAGTGCTCTGTGGCCAAATAAATACATTCGTAACATAAATATAGTTCGCTGAATTTCGCTGCACACAAGCAGTCATAATTTATTAGTTACAAAAAAGCTTGCAACTGAATATTTTGGTGGCCCCGTAGTGATTTTTCGTTTCTTTCGTTCTTTTCGCATTTACTTCTATTTTGTAATTTCATTGCGTACATTTACAAGCAACAGTTGTTCGTTAAGTGCTGCACGCCTCAACATAAAACTTATTGTTTTAAGCAAGTCTCTCCACAACCGAAGTTATCCGCATGCTTGTGCGTCTGCATACAGTTTTTTGTTTTACATTAACGCCGTTAGAAAAATAGATTATCCTCTGAAATTGATCCCGAGCGACTTCTCGATGTTGCTTATATATGAGCATGGCATATATAAGCATGGCCGATAGAAAATTATCCCCAGCTTGGAAAATTAATCACATCGATTTCTACTCCTCTCGAACAAGGACTATGTTTGAAAACTTCTACGATATCGAAATAGTTAGCTCCTCACCACCACCTCTTATATCATAGGCAGATGCTTCTCAATACATGGAGGAAACAGTCGTAGGCAAATTGCATGTGAAAGTAATACAATCACACCATGCGATAAATATAAATATAAATATAAATATAAATATAAATATAAATATAAATATAAATATAAATATAAATATAAATATAAATATAAATATAAATATAAATATAAATAATATAAATATAAATATAAATATAAATATAAATATAAATATAAATATAAATATAAATAAATATAAATATAAATATAAATATAAATATAAATATAAATATAAATATAAATATATAAATATAAATATAAATATAAATATAAATATAAATATAAATATATAATATATAAATATAAATATAAATATAAATATAAATATAAATATAAATATAAATATAAATATATAAATATAAATATATAAATATAAATATAAATATAAATATAAATATATAAATATAAATATAAATATAAATATAAATATAAATATAAATATATAAATATAAA
>JAWNOU010000015.1:0-117500 GCA_035045725.1 Drosophila ezoana
GTAGTGTCCACGTGTATACGGGGGGCAGTCGATGCTGCCTTTTACATGGAGTGTCCACGTCCATTTGTAACCCTCTAGGGCGTTTTCGCCCTTAGTGGCTTACGTTGGTCGCGGGGCATTGGGTTCGGGGGCGCGTACTTCTTGCTTTTGCTCAATTTAGCTCGTCGTGGTCGGGGTTCTTCCTCGCCCAATCTGCCTATCAACACCAATACACTGACATGAAGAATATCAAGTACGCTTCAAAAATAAACAAGATCAAATACTATCATAAAATTTAACTTTATTTCCCTATCCTGTAAATAAGTGTTCCGACAAACACCACAAAACTCGGGATCCAATAAGCCTAATGGAGGGATCTTGGTGTTAGTTGTCCCTCGTCTCTACCCTCCCTACCATAGCAACCAGAAAATCGTAGATTGCCCCTATGCGAGACTCTAACGCATTAACGCATTTCTACAGAATTCAGCATGGTACTCGACAGACAAGATAATTATTCACCGAGTCATATTAGAATATAACAAAATCATTTAATTGAAGCAAGCCGTTGATCTCAAGATACATGGTTATATTACAAGCGAATTATCAATTCCCTAAGATTTACCGAAACATTCAAATTCGAATTCATGATTTTAAAAATAATAATATACTGATTTTTGTTCAACAAAATAACTTCAGATTTCCAACATAACTTACTGAAGAAAACTGTTATCTTACGCTCACGTTGGCAATAGGTTCGAGATCAATGCAATGTCAATCGTAAATATATATATATACAACAGATATACAAAAAAATAGTCCTCACTACTCTATATTAACTCACTCATACTTCCATCGTTGCGTGCACTTGGGCCCAATATGACGTCGATGTTGGTGGGTGTGTGTAGGTGTATTATTGTATGGGTATCATTGTTGCCTTTGTACAAAGAAAGTTAATTGTAAGTATATATATAAATATTGACGTGCATATAAATGTCACAACCTTACCCTTGCCAAATATATTCATAGGTCAAAAGGAATATTACTACTGCTGCTTAACTCTAATATCTATCGACTAATTTTTAATTCAATATAATACATTTTGTTCCATGTTTGTTTAGTTGCTTAAATTTACTTTAGCTTCGATCAATGGGAATAGATTAGGTAGACATCCGCTGATCGCAATGTCAAAAATTTAAGCTTAATGTGATGTATGTATGGATGCGTGCTTCGAATTTCGTTCAGATGCTTCTGTTTTACTAATTGTAGTTGCTTTTATCTTTCAGCTTGTTCGTGCGCTTTACTCTTTGTCAATTCTAATTCTCATTCGCTCAATAAGAGCGACGAAGGTAGCACAAAGGAGAATAAATAATCAATTACACTACGCAACACAGATTTAAAGTCATAATTTCTTGTGGATCTGAATAAACTTGTGACTTTGGTATCCATTTATATAAGTCACTTAACGCCAGACACATTTGATGATCATCAACGAGCAGTCTCGAATGTGGCACTGGAGCACGGTTCCGAAATCTCCTTGGAGTAGATTTACTACCCTTGTCTCCGCGCCAATATATATGCACCAAGAGATTGGTGAAAATCGGACCAGCGCTTGCGGCAGCACCCCTGCCACGAGGCTGTAAAATTAAACAAGGGTCAAACACCAATCCATTGATACCAGGCTAATATAAAATCACCTGTTTCAATATCTTTCACTACTTAGATTTTACAATACTTTTCCACTTGCACGTCTGCTTCAATACGCTTTCTATTATTTTTATTACTTATTTTAACTTTAGACTTCGTTTTTCACTGTTTAATCTTCTTGACGAAGTACGTCTTTTCGCTTCCAATCTGAACTGAAGACTGTCGCACGCGGTCGCCCGCTCCTTTTATAGACCTAACTGTAACGGTGATAAAAGCTTTCGCGATCGCTCCTCAGTTTAACTGCATTATCGTATGATCTGCCTACGTGCCAAATCAGACATCAAAAGGAATATGCAAAAGTGTGTGAGCTAAGTGCGAGGGTAGCACATAAAGTTTCTAACAATCAAGAACTGTTCCCACTCGGCTACTACAACGCAAATAAATGAACAAGATATTACGAAGAGCTTTTATTTGAAAAATAGACTAGGTGGTATAATTGAATGTCTTTCAGATGATAAACTCCTAGCAATTTGTTATTACTATCGACTAATTGATAATAAAACGGACTTAGTTTCTTATGAACTTTAGCTGGCAGAAATACTCTTGCTAGTTTCGAGCTGAACTTTTTGCTCGCGTTACTCTGAGCAAAGTTTCGTGCATAAACTGAATCGCCTGCTTTTAACTGCACCCTTCGGCAACGAAGATTATAAATTCTTGCATTAGCTTCGTGCGCCTTATATATATTTTCTTTGGCCTTCTCCCGTGCTAATTGCATGGTGTTTGTACGGCTAATGTAAACATCGTCGCTTAATAGATTTAGGTTTCTGAGCAGAGTGTAATCTTTTCCGTTCAGGATCATATTTTGTCCAAAAACAAGGAAATAAGGTGGAAAGCCTGTGCTTCGGTGTAATGTAGCTCTTAATGATGCACTTATTGCATTAAGCTGCACATCCCAATTAGTGTGGTCTTTACCGAGATAAGCTCGGATTGCAGCCAAGACTGACCGGTTCAATCTTTCACTTGCATTAGCTTGCGGCGAGTATATTGCAGTACATTTATGCTCAACTCCAAAGCGAGTTAAAAATGCTTTAAAGAAACTTGATCGGAATTGCGATCCATTGTCGGTAAGAATAGATTCGGGTACACCAAAAGTGTAGAAAATCGAATTCTCGAGATACTCTGTAATTTTCTGTGTTGTAAATTTCTTCAGAGGGCAAAGAAAATGAAACTTTGTGTTGTGATCTACCACGATCAACAACCCTATGTTACCCCTTTTTGTACGAGGATACGGTCCCAACAGGTCGACATATAATCTTTGAAATGGCCTATCTGAGGTCACTGGCTTACCCATTGGTGGCTTAAGGACTATATTTGGGCTCTTGGTAGATCTACAAGTGCTACAGTTAGCAATGTGTGTACGTATCTGGCTCACCATACCTGGCCAAAACAAGTACCTTTTTATTTTCTCTACAGTTTTCCCCATGCCGCAGTGTGCCGAGCTAGGTGGTTCGTGCGCATCGCGTAATACTTCTGGGACTAAACTTGCAGGTACCCACAGTTTCCATGAGTCCTTCTCTTGCGATTCTATGCCAGTGGCAAACTGTGTTCTCTTGTACACATAATCATCCATCAACTTTAGGTCCGGCAACCTAGCTTGGTTCTCTTTTATATACGCAATTAAAGCTAGATATTCTGGTGCCTTAAAACAAGTTGAAGTCAAATCTATTATAGGGCCATGGTCATCGAATTCTGCTACTTCTTCTTCGTAAGTTCTAGAGAGTGTATCAGCAACGACGTTTTGGGAACCACTTCGGTGCTGGATATCGAATTTGAATCCCTGCAGCTTCATAGACCATCTAGCTAGTCGTCCTGACAAATCCTTCTGCTTCATAAGCCATTTAAGAGAAGCATGATCCGTAATTACGGTGAACTCCTGACCTTCTATATATGCTCGAAACTTTTGAATGCCTTTGAGAACAGCGAGACACTCCAGTTCTGTAACTGAGTAGTTACGCTGAGCTCTCGTAAGTTTCGCAGACATATAAGCGATCGGTAACTCTGAATCATCTCGAATTTGCGCTAGTACACAACCAATGCCGTAAGTACATGCATCGCAAATCAGGATAAAAGGTTTCGAAAAATTGGGTGTTATTAAAATAGGTGCGGCAGTCAGGTAGGATTTGAGCATTGCGAAAGCTTCGGTGGCTTCCGGATTCCAATCCAGAGACTTTTGTTTTTTTAGAAGTTCTGTTAACGGATAAGTGATGGCGGCGTACTTTTCTACGAAACGCCTATACCATCCAGCCAGACCCAAAAAGCGACGTAACTGCTTGACCGTTTTCGGCACAGGGAACTCACTGATTGCCTGTATTTTCTCAGGATCCGTTTTGAGTTGCCCGTTTCCGATGATAAACCCGAGGTATCTTATCTCTGTCATGCAGAACTTGGATTTGTTAATATTTATAGTTAGATTTGCTTTCCTCAAGCATAACGCAATCTCTTGTAGCAAAATTAGGTGGAAGTCGAAATTATCTGATAACACTAATAAGTCGTCTAAATAAACAAAGACTTGTGTACGCAAATGGGCAGGAATAACTTCATACATAAGGCGACAAAGTGTTTGCGGCGCGTTGCAAAGACCAAATGGCATTACCTTGTACTGGTACAATGGTCGATTGGGTATTGTAAAGGCAGTATATTGCCGTGATTTCTCCTCCAACGGTATTTGCCAGAAAGCGTGTTTCATGTCTAATCCGGTAATGAATTTAGCTGGAGGTAACCTACTCAAAATACCATCTATGTGGGGCAAAGGATAGGCATCCTTTTCCGTCACTTTGTTAACCTGTCTTGAGTCTAAACATAAGCGACACTTATCTCCGCGTTTAACCAGAACGCAATTGCTACTCCAGGGGCTGGTAGAAGGTTCTATTACATCTAGAGCTAGCATTTGGTCAATTTCTGCAAACATTAGTTTTTCAATGGCCGGAGAGACTGGCCAGTGGCGTTGCTTAACTGGTGTTGCCGAGCCTATATTAATGGAGTGACTAATCAAATTAGTTCTGCCTAAGCCTTCTTTAGCATACGAGGGAAATCCTCCTATAATGACATCGAGACGGCCCTGTTCCTCTTTAGTTAGAAGATGAAATTTGGGAAGCTCCCTTTGTTCTGCTGGTGCTCCAACATCTAATTCTGATATCTCTGCTTGCCTAGTAATTGTCCCTAACAAGCCAAACTCCCGCCAAAAATTAATACCTAAATATATATCCTGTTTAAGTTCTGGGATAATAAATAACTCGATACTTCTAGTTAACTGTCGATAAGTGATCTGCGTCTGTAATTTACCAACAATTCTGCTAGCGGTGCCATTTGCTGTGCGAATAGATCCGGTGCATCTCTTAGTCTTACTATTTTTAAGTAATTGTTGAGCTGCTGATCCACCTGCGCAACTAATAGTAGCTCCTGAATCCAAAAGTCCTATATACTCATTCCCTTCGATTTGAACAGAAGTGTATAGTCGTTCATCCGAACTTAGAAAAATAGATGCTATTATATTCCTACGATTTTTACGTACTAATTTCCAAAACGTACGTAATCGTTTTGTAGAACGCTTGGGCTTAGTTATTAATCTAAAAGAATCTAAATCAGCAAAAATTCGCTTACGTGCCGAACTATAATTCTGTAGTCTGATATGAAAAGGTAAATCTGAAAAATGTTTAGAATAACTAATTGAATGCTTTTCTCGCTCTGCTATCGTTTTACTATCGGTTTTGTCCCTATCTTTATTTGTAACTTGGGTCGATTTTTCCGACACGGCCTGAGTATTTGCTGGGGATGTATCTATTTGGTGTTGTGTTGTACATCCCGCTGCCAGTTTCCCGAGGGGTTGCATTTTGAACAGCATGGTTTGAAAACTTCTTTGGCTCCGCAGCCATAACAAAAAATACGACGAATCTCCAGGCAATTGTCAAATTTATGTCCGATTTTATCGCAGTTCCAGCAGACTGGATCTGTCTTAATACGTTTTATTTCTTGAATTTCAGCTTCCGATGGAACAAGCGGCAAATTACCATTGGCTTCGCCTGATACTTCCGAAACATATGACCTTAATGTTCTTCCTTTAAAAGATTTTATGTCACCATAAAATTGCTCGTGTTTTCTCACTTCAACTCTAAGTTGCGATCTATTCTGAATGCTAACGTGGAGAAGTTCATGGTGCAGACTGGGTTTGGAATTGCGAATCAGAAGGTCTACTATCTGCTTTTCTAAGATTCCTTGTTGCAATCTGTCAACTAGGTCTTCTATTGCAAACTGATAGTCATCAAAAGACTCACTCTCACCCTGTCGTCTTTTCCCAATCATTTCCCAAATTTCTAAATCGGTGTCAGAGTCTCCAAATCTTCTACGGAACTCTTGACAAAATGTTTCCCAATTAAAGTTTGTATTTGCGCGATGGAACTTCCAAAACCAATCGCTGGCCTTACCATTAAAAAGTAAGTATAAATGGTCATTAAGAAGATGGTAGTCGTTACCCAAATTTTGTTTGGTTAAGGATCGCACTCGGTAAAGAAATTCATCCATACGCATGCCTTGCTTAGTGCCATCGAATTTAATTCGCCAGTTCTGAATGATTCCTGATACTTTTTCCGGATTCACACTAAAGCTTTGGCTGCTTCTCTCTCTGTTAATTCTAGCATCCGCTTCACTCAATCTATGAATCAATGTTTCTGGTCCATGTTCTCTAGGTATTGGTGGGGTTGGATTAGTATCTATCCCATTAGAAGATGGTGGAGCACTATTTGAAATCTGCAAATTTGCGAGTTGATTTCGAATAGAGGTCTCAATAGTTTTAGATAAATATGACGTAATATGGTCCATCAACTGAGTTTGCTGAACGTTCATCATATTCTGAATATAATTAGCCATGTCGACTTGAGAGCCAAGAGACATGTTGCTTTGTGTCTGATCAAGGGTCGGTGCTCTATTTGTGGATCTAGTCGTCATCCCTCTCTTAGGAGTAGCTCCTCTTTGTCTATTCCCCATGCCTCTCCTATTTAATGAATTTCGCTTATTTGCTTCTTGTTCTGTCATGCCAGGCATTGAATCAGTTAGGTTCAACTCTGCTGCCAAAGTGTTGTTAGAAAAGCTTAACGCAAGAGTTGTACAATCGGCTGCACATGTAGGGCATGCTGAAGTGTTTTGTAAGAACTCTATCAAACATGTTTTGTGAAATCGGTGCTTACATGGAGTATTAGCAAACAATTGTGACGAAGTCATCACCTCGTTGCAGATTCCACAAAAGGGATCTATCTGCTCTATGGCAGCTGCAATATTTTCTGTACTTCTTTGTACTGCCATTAAAATTTTACATGCGCTGAACGCTATATCAAAATCAGGAACAAATTAATTCTTTTCTAAATTTTTTTTTTTTTTTTTTTTATATCTAAAGCTGTCTGTCCTTTTCCCTAATGCTAAATACTGTTGAAATAATTAGGCGAAATTGGGTTTCCTTTGTTGTCGTCTATTATATGTAATGATTTCTATTGCTGATTTGGAATCAAGCTTCTCATGATAAATAGGTCAATTTCCGAATAGTTCCAGACAATTGCAGTTCCATACCTTCAAGAGCGCTTAAACCAAATTTATACTATCACAAGGAGTACTAAATATATTTAACGTTGTTAGACTTTTACGAGTCTATTTTGGTCGACCAATCCAATTCATGAATTGTAGTCGCTAATTCCGAAAATAGTTCTTATAATTTCCAACTACGCTTATCTAAAACCCTTTTAATAACTTGAAAACAAATCATATGTAATTTAGTTTGGATAACCAGAGCATTCCGGGGAAATATAATCTCAACTAAACTAAACGATCTTTGGCATTTTTTTGTGCAGTGTAACTCCCAATACTTTGAAAACTAGCTGTAATCGGAGATATAGCCGCGAAATCCAAAAATTATCTAGGATAGTTGCAAATCATACTCTGCCCCTTAGTTGGGCGCCATTTCTTATGTAGTGTCCACGTGTATACGGGGGGCAGTCGATGCTGCCTTTTACATGGAGTGTCCACGTCCATTTGTAACCCTCTAGGGCGTTTTCGCCCTTAGTGGCTTACGTTGGTCGCGGGGCATTGGGTTCGGGGGCGCGTACTTCTTGCTTTTGCTCAATTTAGCTCGTCGTGGTCGGGGTTCTTCCTCGCCCAATCTGCCTATCAACACCAATACACTGACATGAAGAATATCAAGTACGCTTCAAAAATAAACAAGATCAAATACTATCATAAAATTTAACTTTATTTCCCTATCCTGTAAATAAGTGTTCCGACAAACACCACAAAACTCGGGATCCAATAAGCCTAATGGAGGGATCTTGGTGTTAGTTGTCCCTCGTCTCTACCCTCCCTACCATAGCAACCAGAAAATCGTAGATTGCCCCTATGCGAGACTCTAACGCATTAACGCATTTCTACAGAATTCAGCATGGTACTCGACAGACAAGATAATTATTCACCGAGTCATATTAGAATATAACAAAATCATTTAATTGAAGCAAGCCGTTGATCTCAAGATACATGGTTATATTACAAGCGAATTATCAATTCCCTAAGATTTACCGAAACATTCAAATTCGAATTCATGATTTTAAAAATAATAATATACTGATTTTTGTTCAACAAAATAACTTCAGATTTCCAACATAACTTACTGAAGAAAACTGTTATCTTACGCTCACGTTGGCAATAGGTTCGAGATCAATGCAATGTCAATCGTAAATATATATATATACAACAGATATACAAAAAAATAGTCCTCACTACTCTATATTAACTCACTCATACTTCCATCGTTGCGTGCACTTGGGCCCAATATGACGTCGATGTTGGTGGGTGTGTGTAGGTGTATTATTGTATGGGTATCATTGTTGCCTTTGTACAAAGAAAGTTAATTGTAAGTATATATATAAATATTGACGTGCATATAAATGTCACAACCTTACCCTTGCCAAATATATTCATAGGTCAAAAGGAATATTACTACTGCTGCTTAACTCTAATATCTATCGACTAATTTTTAATTCAATATAATACATTTTGTTCCATGTTTGTTTAGTTGCTTAAATTTACTTTAGCTTCGATCAATGGGAATAGATTAGGTAGACATCCGCTGATCGCAATGTCAAAAATTTAAGCTTAATGTGATGTATGTATGGATGCGTGCTTCGAATTTCGTTCAGATGCTTCTGTTTTACTAATTGTAGTTGCTTTTATCTTTCAGCTTGTTCGTGCGCTTTACTCTTTGTCAATTCTAATTCTCATTCGCTCAATAAGAGCGACGAAGGTAGCACAAAGGAGAATAAATAATCAATTACACTACGCAACACAGATTTAAAGTCATAATTTCTTGTGGATCTGAATAAACTTGTGACTTTGGTATCCATTTATATAAGTCACTTAACGCCAGACACATTTGATGATCATCAACGAGCAGTCTCGAATGTGGCACTGGAGCACGGTTCCGAAATCTCCTTGGAGTAGATTTACTACCCTTGTCTCCGCGCCAATATATATGCACCAAGAGATTGGTGAAAATCGGACCAGCGCTTGCGGCAGCACCCCTGCCACGAGGCTGTAAAATTAAACAAGGGTCAAACACCAATCCATTGATACCAGGCTAATATAAAATCACCTGTTTCAATATCTTTCACTACTTAGATTTTACAATACTTTTCCACTTGCACGTCTGCTTCAATACGCTTTCTATTATTTTTATTACTTATTTTAACTTTAGACTTCGTTTTTCACTGTTTAATCTTCTTGACGAAGTACGTCTTTTCGCTTCCAATCTGAACTGAAGACTGTCGCACGCGGTCGCCCGCTCCTTTTATAGACCTAACTGTAACGGTGATAAAAGCTTTCGCGATCGCTCCTCAGTTTAACTGCATTATCGTATGATCTGCCTACGTGCCAAATCAGACATCAAAAGGAATATGCAAAAGTGTGTGAGCTAAGTGCGAGGGTAGCACATAAAGTTTCTAACAATCAAGAACTGTTCCCACTCGGCTACTACAGATTTTGCACATAAACATAATACCCCTTTTACCCATTTTTAATGGGTTCAGGGTATAAAAACTAACAAAGAATCATCGTCCACCGCCAAGACAGATACCAGCACGCCCACGCAGATGCCCACCAGATTGTGAGGGCCCCCTCTACAGCCCCCATTGCGAGGGCACCTGCCGCACTAAGGAAGCAGAGTCAACCAACGCATGAGAGGCAAACCGCCGCTTATGCCTACGAGGGAATACTAAGCAACTAGTCGAGTTGCATGGGATGCAAACCGCCCCTTATGCCTACGTGGGAAGAAGAAGAAGAAGAAGACCCTATAACAACAGTACCGGCAGCGCCCAACATATTAAACTAAATAGTAATAAATAAAACTTAAAAATTGTAATGCCCGACGACAATTGAGTCGACCGGCAAGACGTTTGGCCCGAACAGCCATTCGAAACAATAGGTAGGAAAAATATAGATAGTTAAAAAAAAAATTTAAGATACGTTTTAAGCAGAAAACAAACAAGGAAAACAAAACCCGACTTGTAAACAATAAAAGCATCAAATTCAATAATTATATGTAATAAAACCTCTAAATGAACGATACAAACAACAACTTGTCTTGTAAAAGTAAACGAAAACAAATTTAACATTTCGCATTTGTAAATTTTTTAAGATAATTCCTTTTTAATTTTATGTATGATCCGATATTATATAAGAATATTAATATTAAAAGAAAAAAAAAGGCTTAACAAAAAAAAAAACAAGTAAGAGGTTCTAGTCGGGAGCTCCCGACTAGGGGATACCCTGAACCCTCATATTCCTACACCAAATGTAGCGCGCGCTTATAGATAGAGAGTAGCGGGGAGGTGGCGATAGGTATAAAATGAAAGATAATCGATATATATATACTTTTCTAGAAGCTACATCTCAAGTTTGGTAACTCTAGCTCTTATTATTTACCAAAATTGCTTAAAAAACAGGATATCGATATACATTTTTATCGATTACTTGGAAACGGGGCAAGTTATCGATTATCGGAAACAAACTCGATCTGCGTAGGACCTAGGAGCACCTACATCTAAAATTTCAGTCTCTAGCTCTTATAGGTTCTGAGATCCTTGCGTTCATACATACGGACGGACGGACGGACGGACGGACGGACGGACGGACAGACAGACGGACATGGCTAGATCGACTCGGCTATTAATGCTGATCAAGAATATATATACTTTATGGGGTCGGAGGTGCTTCCTTCTGCCTGTTACATACATTTGGATTTTGCACAAAAACATAATACCCCTTTTACCCATTTTTAATGGGTTCAGGGTATAAAAAAAAGTGGTCTTCTGCCTAAATTAAACCGAAAAAAAAATATATATATTTATTTATTTATTTATTTATTTATTTAAGGTCGACAAAACGAGTGTCTTCCTCATTATTCCGTAGATTATACATACAATAGATAATAGAATTATATGCTAAAAGCCTAGTTAGATAACATAGTTCTCTAAATAGCATCACCGACCGATGGAGGTGTTTTAGTTGCCAGTCCGGCCAGCTGTGCCCCTTTTCACAGCTAAATTTGTCAGTGACGCCATTAGAGCCTACATCTAATCAGAAGGGTGTAAGTAGGAAAAAAGTGTTCTTAAGTAAAATTAAAAATAATCTTAGTTTGCTATATTAATTAATAAAATACAATAAATAGGAAAAAGAAAGTAAGAAGAGTAATGTTAATAAAGTAAAGAAATGGAGGCAAGATATATAGAGTGTTAAGTAGATAGGACAGAGAGAAAAGTAATGGGAAATCACCGACCCGGTGGGGGGAAATTTACAGCCTGTCCGGCAAGCTATGCCCCTGCTCATAGCTGGGAATGGTCAGTGACTTCCCGAAGGTATCCTGAAAGCAACGATTTTATTACGGGGAGAGAAAGTTCGGTAGAGAAAACGTGATGCAAACTATTATAATTTTTACATAGCACGCGAAAAGGATTGTGCATAGCGTAGTCTGTTGTGCACGTAGACAGGAATAAGGGGCGGTAATTTCTGGTTGGTCTAGACGGAACAGAGAATTGAAGACGCCCTAGCAGAAAAGGAGAATCTATATCGCCAATAATCAACTTATGTAGAAGGACAACACCGAGAATTGTCCTACGGTTGGTTAACGACGGAAGGTTAAGAAGAAGCAGCCTGCTGGAGTAGGATGGCAACCGAAGATTAGGGTCCCAATTTAAACCTCGTAAGGCAAAAAGCAGAAATTGCTTCTGAACAGATTCAATACGATCCTGGCTATTGTTATACTGCGGAGACCAGATGCAAGAGCAGTATTCAAGGATAGGGCGAACAAGAGAGATGTACAGAAGTTTCGTTATAAAAGGATCGTTAAACTCTTTAGACCATCGTTTAATGAATCCAAGTACACCTTTTGCCTCATTAACGATGGTATCTATGTGAAGATTGAAACAGAGCTTAGAATCAAATAGAACGCCTAGATCCTTAACTGTTAGTATACGTTGTAAAGGGGTATTGTCGATTGTATAACTGACAAGATAAGGTGTAGTACGATTAAATGTCATAAACATACACTTTGAACAATTCAGATGCAATTGATTGGCCGAACACCAAAGTTGCATAGCGTTCAAATCGTCTTGTAGACGAGAATGATGTAGGGGATTAGTGTATGATAGAATAAGTTTCACATCATCCGCATACATGAGTACACGGGCATGTGATATAACAGAGGGGAGATCATTTATAAAAAGAGTAAAGAGTAAAGGTCCAAGATGACTACCTTGAGGAACACCAGAAGTAACGTGAACTTGTTTAGAGGTAGTCAGCCTCAGCATTACTCTTTGGGTCCTACCTTTTAAATAAGAATTAATCCAAAGCAAAAGAGACGGAGGAAAACCTATTCGGTCAAGTTTAAAAAGTAAAATGTCATGGTGCACAGAGTCAAACGCTTTACTGAAGTCAGTATAAATGACATCAGTTTGCATTTTCGAAAGAAAAGCATCGTTTACCAAGGAAGTAAACTCAAGCAGATTGGTCGTAGTTGACCGATTCTTTACGAATCCATGTTGAACAGGGGAAACAACTGATTTGCAGAAATGCTGCAAATTCGAAGTGATTATTTTTTCAAATAATTTAGGAATAGCGGACAGTTTTGCAATGCCCCTGTAATTTTGTATATCAGACTTTCCACCTTTCTTGTGGAGAGGAATGATATAAGATTCTTTCCAAAGAGATGGAAAGACAGATGATTCAAGAGATAGATTAAAAAGCTTTTGCAATGGGTAAAGAAGGGAAGAACTACACTCCTTGAGTAGACAACTAGGAATATTATCAGGCCCAGGAGAGTAAGAAGATTTTAAAGAGTTTATAGCGAAAAGGAGAGAGGAGTGTGAAATAATAGGAGGAGGTATAGAACTAGAGGAAGAAATAGTATAAGGGTAAGAATTATTATTAGGACAGACTGAGGAGTAAGTTGATTGGAAAAAATTAGCAAAGAGGTTAGCAGAATCAGAGTCATTACTAGCTTTATCCATCCCGAAAGAAAAAGAAGTTGGCAAACTTGAAGATTTACGCTTCATGTTTACAAAATTATAAAACTGTCTCGGATTTTGGGCAAATTGCCTTTTACAACGAGTTAGATAATTCTCATAGCATTGAGAATTCAAAAGAAAGAAGTTCGACTTGGCTATGGAATATTTAGCCAAGTCTGTACACGAACCAGACTTTTTAAACTTTTTAAAATATTTAGATTTTAAGTTTTTAATATGTGACAATCTGGGAGTAAACCAGGGTGGTTTTGAAGAAGTAGTCGAAGGAATTGACTTGGGAATACTCATATCTAAGAGGGAGTTAAGGGTGCTATAAAAAAAGTAATAGCAGTATTTATATCAACCGAGTCATATAAGACAGACCAATCGGTTGCATAAATAAGCTGATTCAGCAATGAATAATTTCCTTTGCGAAAGCAGCGGCGGGGCTTATTGGCTGATGAGCACGAAATGAGACGATTACAATTTAACATTGTAATCTCTAAAGTAGGATGATATACATCCTCAGGAAGAGATAAAGGAGGGGACCTAGACACATTAGAAATAAGGTAGTCGTTAACAAATACAAGGTCAAGTGTTCTATTCAAATGATTAGAAATTGAATTGATTTGAAACAACGAAAGATCAAGCATGCAGTCTATAAAATATCTAATATATCTAATTGTACATAAGCACAAAAACATTACTAAACTTTGAGAATATACAAGAGTTTTAAATTGAAAAAAGGAAATTAAAAAGTAATAATTCGTTCAGTTGGAATATAAAAAAATAAGTGCTCCGTTTGTCTCATTAGGTAATTCAAAATTATGATCAAGAATTAGCATGATCGAGGACACAATTAACAAAGTATATAACGATTATACTGACTTTCGTATGCGAGCCATACAAATTTTGCAAAGGCATAGAGAATTCATATCAGTATATAAGTTCGAATCCGAATATATAGAAACATTCGGCACAGTGACAAGTCCACTCTATTCATGTTCTAAAATAGAGAGCGGAATAATCTTGTCTACACTACCCTACGTCAAAATAAAACAATTATTGATGAGCATCCGATTCTAGGGCAGACAACAATTGTCTTAGTACGTCTGTATAGGTAGTAGGCAAATCAAAAACCAAGAGTATTTATATAGGAATATGGGGGGAAAACAATCAAAAGCAGATGATAACACTGCCAATTTGGTTAACGTAGTAGAAGTCGTAGACACCACTCCCAATGTGCAGTTAACAAACATACTGCATACAGCCTCAGTAAACATTCTTCTGAAGATTTATCTTCTTCATTAAAAATCACCGAGGAAGCGTAACATGAGTCGAGCCAACGACTTAAACAAGGTCTAAGCCACTGCTTAAATAAAATATTTAAGTAGCGGAAGTTTACATGGACTGGTCCCAAATAGTAGAAAAGATAAAGCGGCATAGGGAAAATTTCGATAAATCATACAAGTGCCTTAATAAAAGCGCACCAGTTTTAAGACCCACCATTATTAAACATACTGAGATCCTTGTATATGAGTACAATGAAATCAGGAGTCTAGTTACCGAGTGTCAAAATAAACTGACAATTTTACACAGAGTCCAAACTTCAGACGTTTTACAGCGTCTAAGGGATAATCTGGTAAACTTAAATAAAAAGTATGATCTCCAGCTTTATCTATCATCGGTGTTAAATACACCGGTAACATTTGATAAGTCACTACTATACACTATACTATACTACACTATAACATTAGTAAACATGGCACAAACAGTTGTAGAATTTATCAAGCTAGCCACATCTCTGATACCAGAGTTTGACGGTAAGCCAGAAAATCTACAAAGTTTTCTAGATTCTTTAAATCTATTAGAAACCTTATAAGGCACACATGAGCTAACGGCCATAAGCCTTATAAAAACAAAGCTAAAAGGCCATGCGAGAAATTTAATAAATAATGAGCAGACAATTGCTGCAATCATTACGCAACTATCAAATGCACTAAAAGGAGAATCGGTAGAAGTTGTATCTGCTAAGCTTCTTAATTTGCAACAGAAAAATAAAACGGCTAACCAATATACCCAAGAGGTGGAAAAACTGGCAAAGGCCCTTGAAGGCGCCTATATCAGTGAAGGTCTAAGCCAATCACTAGCAAACAAATACAGCACTACAACAGCTGTAAAAGCTATGACCCAAAATTGTTCAATCGATAAGGTAAAACTTATCATGCAGGCATGCACATTCATAAATATGAATGATGCAGTCTCCAAATTTGTTAATAGCTGCACGGAGATAACAGGTCAAAGTAACACTGTCCTGTATTATCGACGAGATGCAAACAATAATAATAGAGGAGGCCGAGGTTATAATCGTGGCAGAAATTACAACCACAACAATTATAACCGAGGCGGTAACAGCTATAACAATAATTACAATAACCGTGGAGGAAGACGAGGCCACAAAAGAGGAAGAGGCCGAGGTAACTCCAAGGTTATAATAGTAACAATGTGAGAATGGAGCAAAATACGCCGGAAAACTCTCAGAACCCTATAGGAAACAACCAGTAAATGTAAAGGTTCATTCCATCAATTACAGTCTTAATATATTTGTCACTTTTTATAATCATTCAACTGAAAATAAACTCACATGGTGCAGATATCTCACTTTTAAAAATAAATTTAGACAATTTCAAAATTCAAGAAGAAGAAATTATAAACATCCAAGGCATAGGCCAAGGTGTAATAAAATCTCAAGGAACAACTTCAATAGAACTTCAATCAACAAAATATATTATTTCACACGAATTTCATTTAGTAGATTCCGATTTTTCAATACCGTGTGATGGAATAATAGGCATTGATTTTATTAAAAAATTTAATTGTCAATTAGATTTCAAACCAAGTGAAGACTGGTTTATAATTAGACCTCAAAATTTAAATTATCTAATTTATGTTCCGATAACATATAGTGCTGGCAACAATACAGTTCTCTTGTCAGCCAGATCCCAAGTAATTCGAAAAATAGACATTAATACAGTAAATGATTATATATTTGTTCCTAATCAAGAAATACATAATGGAATTTATGTTGCAAATACAATAGCAGCATCCAAACATGTATACATTCGCCTTCTAAACACAACTAATTTCGCCAATTGGTCAAAGTAAACAAAATCCAATATGAAAATTTAACAGATTACGACATCCATAGCACTAATCCAGAAAATAGAAGCGAACAAGTACTTTCAAAATTAAAGAAAAATTTTCCAGAACAATTCAAAAGTCAACTAACAGAATTATGCACCAGGTATAGTGATGTGTTCGGACTGGAAACCGAACCAATAGCGACAAATAATTTCTATAAACAAACATTAAGACTTAAAGATGATGAACCCATTTATATTAAAAACTACAGAAGCCCGCATAGCCACGTTAAAGAAATTCAAAAACAAGTAGGGAAATTAATAAACGACAAAATCGTAGAACCGTCTGTATCCGAGTATAACAGCCCACTCTTGTTAGTTCCGAAAAAATGATTACCAAATTCGGAAGAGAAGAAATGGCGATTAGTAATTGACTATCGCCAAATCAACAAAAAACTACTTTCTGATAAATTCCCGCTCCCCAGAATTGATGATATTCTAGACCAACTGGGCAGAGCTAAATACTTTTCATGCCTTCACTTAATGTCAGTGTTACGGGGCGAAGTGAAAGTGTCTATTGTCTCTAAGTCCTACTGGGCATCGCATTTCTGTAAGCGGCGCTCGCTTCTTATGCTGGAAGTGCACCGTTAGAATTAGTTTGTACATACACAAGTCGATATCACGCAGCTGCACAATTTGCCTTTTCGTCGAGGTTCACTTTCGTTTAGTGCTTGCAGCTGAGCAGAAGTGTAAGAGAAGATAAGCGCGTGCGGAGCACGAATGTAAGTCTCATTAGCTTGTAAAATATATGTAGATCATTAGATAACGAAAGATAATAAAGATTTCAGCCCAATCGTACGTAGCGAATTGAATCGTGTCTTATCGTACATCGAATCGAATGTTGTTTCTTTTCGACGCTAGAAATCTCTGCCAAATACGCGCCCGGCGCTACTCTCGGCGCCAACATTCTGAAATATTCTCTGCTACGGCGAAGATTTCTGGGAAGCAAGCGACTTGCAAAGTCACAAACTAAGCTGCCTATAGAGATACGTGTTGCCATAACCTCAAAGCGGACTTCACTGTATTGGTGTGGCGAGATGGCTGACGGTGATGAACAAGATGCAAGTGCGAGAAGGACGACAAGTAGTAATCAACCCCGTGGAACTGCAACGCTTGTAACGGCATGGTCAACGGGACAGGCTGACGGATCACCTGTCCTCGCTGGAGTTCAAGATAAAGTCGCCGGCGTAGAAAAGGGTAGCGGAGCAGCAAAAATAGAAATTTATAGCGGCTGTCCGTCTACGTCATCTGCAGCTACTGGTCCAAGGGAAAGTTCAACACCGACGCAGCAAAGAACTGAGAAAGAGGGAGCATTCTTCAACCCTTTGGGATGCCAGAACGTGATCTGCAAGCAGAAACAGGTTGCGGCTAATTGGAGTGTACACCCTAGTTTGCCATATCAAGCAAACACGGCGGTGTTTAACCAGGCTACGGAGCCCAGTACTGCCGCGTACATGGGCCACACAGGTCTGGGAGCGCTTAATAGATCGATAGAGCACCCGCCGCGGCAGCTATTCGATAATGACCGCTGACATCTGCGCAAGTCAGTGCGCGACACGTAATCAGCAAAGATTTACCAATATTTACTGGCAAACCAGAGGAATGGTTGATCTTTATCAGCCGTATACTATAGGCACATTGCGAATGCTGTATGGCAGCTCTGAAATAGTACATGCTGCGCTGCAGCAAAAGCTACGAGAGGAGCCAGCAATAAAATCGGACAATTTGAACACTGTTATCCGACTGGCCTTAGCTGTCCAAAACTACTGCGCAACGATAGCGGCCATTGGTATGCACGAATATGTTGCTAAGATGCCCAGCAATATGAAATTGGACTGGGGCCGGCATCGAATGTCAAGGTATGGTAGTAGTTTGGCCACCTTTGATAACTGGCTGTTTAATGTGGCTATGTGCGCCACTATGGTCACGCCCTACGAGATACCACGGTCTGATAACGAAAAGAAAAGCTCCACGAAAACCACTAGAGAGCGAATTTTTGTGCACAACACGGTAGACAACCCTGAGGGTTCGCAGCAACAGCGTTATCAACAGGAACAGGAGAGAGTTTCATGTGCGAAGTGCGCTGGTAACCACCGTCTTTCAGATTGCGACGACTTTAGAGCCATGGGTACAAAACAGCGGTGGGAACTTGTCAAGGAAAAGCGGCTCTGCTTTTGCTGCTTTATGCGACATCGTGCACAACAGTGTAAAACAAAGAAGAAATGTCACGTGGATGGTTGCGAGTCAACGCACCACGTACTGCTACATACGCCTACCACGAGCGGTAGTAAGGATGAGCACACGGGCCAAGGTAGCAACAATCGGGCTAAGTCAATGAAGTCTGCCGTTATGTTTCATGGCAGGTCCGCAAGTAAGACACTGTTTCGATATGTTCCAATCACGCTCTATAGTAAATCAAAAAGCGTGCGCGCATATGCATTAGTGGATGAAGGAGCGGAGTGCACGCTAAGAGAAAGAGCGCTTGCAGACGAGTTGGAACTAGATGGTCCGGCGACCCAGCTGTGTCTCAAATGGACAGGCGACATAACCAAAAACGAACCTGAGTCTATGTCTGTGGCTGTGAGCATTTCAGCTCCAGAACATAACGCGGTACAGTATGCGTTGAAGAACGTGCGAACTGTAGCGAACTTGGACTTACCAGAGCAAAGTATCGGGCCACAGTATCGGAAGTATTTATCTATGCTTCCCATCCTCCCGTATAACAACGTAAAGGCTCAGCTTATTATCGGCTTGGACAACATCAAAATAACTGCACCCCTGGAGATACGAGAAGGTGAAAACGACGACGTCATAGCAGCGCGAAGCAGACTAGGATGGGCTGTATATGGCCGCCCTATGGTGGGTGAAAGCACCACGCCTCGTCTGCTACATATTTGCCAGTGCAGTGCGACACGTGGGATGGATGAGGCTCTGAAGAACTATTTTGCCCTGGAGTCACTAGGTGTGAGCGTCTCCTCAAATCCGCTGAGATCCAGAGAGGACGAACGCTCGATGCAGATAATGGAGGCAACAACAACTTATCTGGAAGACGAAAAGCGCTGGCAGACTGGCCTGCTATGGCGGTTTGATCGCATTCATATGCCAGACTCTTACCAGATGGCGGTTAAGCGCCTTAAATGTCTAGAGGCAAAGATGTTCGAAGACCCACCACTAAAGGAGTTTATGATGAACAGAAAGGATATATCCGCCGGCTGAAGGATAGTGAGTTAGTAGCTAAAACGATGTCGTGGTTTCTTCTTATCTTTACAGTCACCAATCCGAACAAGCTAAAGCAACGCTTGGTATGGGATGCAGCCGCCAAAGTTAGTGGCACGTCGCTGAACGATTGTTTGCTTAAAGACCCAGATACACTAGCATCTTTGATGGGCGTGCTAATACGCTTCAGAGAGCGCCCTTTCGCCGTATCCGGCGACATACGGGAAATGTTTGATCAGGTCAAGGTGCGTCGAGAAGACCAAGCGGCTCAGAAGTTTCTCTGGCGTGATGGAGATTCATCGAGCTCTCCCGAAACGTACGTTATGCAAGTCATGACGTTCGGAGCATCCTGTTCGCCAGCCTTAGCAAATTACGTCAAGAATCGCAATGCCGAGCGATTCGTAGCGGAGCATCCGGATGCCGTTAAGGCGATTTGCGAAAACACATTTGTAGACGACTGGCTGCAGTCGGTAGATTCAGAATCCCAAATGATGCAGTTAGCTGAGACTGTAAAAAGTATTCATGCTAGTGGCGGCTTCGAGATGCGCCACTGGACATCAAATTCAAAGCAAGTTATGCAGGCGCTGGAAGACGACTGGGCTTGGACAAGCGTATCAGCGCTCAGGATGAAGCGCAAGAAAAGGTCCTGGGCCTCTGGTGGCTACCTGGACAAGATCTGTTGACTTTTGTGGTAAAGCCGAACTTGCTTGCGAAAGCGTCTAAGGAGCGCTCAACTAAAAGACGCGTTCTAAGCGTGGTCATGTCTATTCTTTAATATACGCGCCAAGATCATCCTTCAGAACATATGGCGATCCAACATCGGATGGGTTGACGACCTTACCAAAGAAGACGAAGTGGATTGGCGACATTGGCTAGATCTAGTTTCAAAGTTGTATACTGTCCGTATTCCACGGTGCATGAAGTGGGTGAGCCGAATCCAGACTGTACAGATGCACACATTCGTGGACGCCAGTATTAATGCTTATGCAGCAGTTGTATATTTGCGGGCTGAACATGATGGCCAAGTACATTGCAGTTTAGCCGCCTCAAAAACGAGAGTAGCACCCTTGAAGCCCGTGTCTATACCTCGTATGGAACTAATGGCCGCAGTCTTAGGTCTGAGACTGGCCAAATGTATCCAAAATGAAATGTCGGTACGCATACATAGACGAACATTATGGACGGATTCAAAGAACGTGCTCTACTGGATCCAGTCCGATGCTCGAAAGTTCCAACAATTCGTAGCGCTTCGCATCGGAGAGATTTTAGAAGAATCAGATGTGGACAGCTGGCGCTGGGTCCCATCAGCTCAAAACGTGGCAGACGATGGCACAAAATGGACCAAAACGCCCGAAATTCACGGCTCGACCAGGTGGTTCAATGGACCACCATTTTTGTATCTAGAAGAATCGCAGTGGCCACGCTCAGAAAAGGGCTCGGCAATAAACATGTTATACCATGCTGAAGAACAAGCCAATCACATGTCCTCTTGGAGATGTATCCTGCCGGACCTGCAGCGCTTCAGCAAGCTGGAGAAATTGAGAGCCGCACAGCTATGCGTACTGGATTTCCTACGGATTGTTACTAAGAAGACCAAATTGGATGGGCGATTAGAGCTGCAGAAGATGCTGCTCCTTAAACGCAGCAAAGAAATGGATGTTATTTTTATTCGAATATGCCAGGAAGCGGAGTTTTATAGTGAGATTACCTCCCTAAAGTCGGGGCGCCGCCTAACCGATCGCAAAAGCCTGCTCTTCAAGCTCTCTCCTTATATAGATGACTCGGGCATTCTACGTATTAAGGGACGGATAGACAATATAGAAGGAGTTGAAGTCTGCGTTAAACGCCAGATAATTCTGCCAAGACGACATCGATTGACGTATCTGCTTGTTGAGTTTTATCACCGCAAATATCATCACCTGCACAACGAAATCGTCGTAAACGAACTGCGTCAGCAGTACTGGGTCTGTAGCTTGCGAGCCTTGGTGAGAGAAGTCTCCAGTGCTTGCCCAGCGTGCCGTATACGACGCGCCCGCCCAAAAGCCACCAGAGATGAGCGACCTGACAATCGAACGACTATCGCCCTATACTCCACCGTTCACATATACCGGAGTGGATTACTTTGGACCCTACGACATTGTCGGTGGACGGCGTCGTGAGAAGCGCTGGGGTGTGCTGTTCACATGCCTCACGGTACGCGCCGTTCACCTAGATATAGCTACGTCGCTCTCAACTGACTCATACCTATGCGTTCTGAAGTCGTTCGTGGCCAGACGCGGCTGCCCCCGCCGCATGCTGTCGGACAATGGCACAAATTTCAGAGGCGCTAGCAGAATATTAAAAGATGAAATTGAACGTATATCGCCGGCGCTGATCGAGCGATAATACCCGGAACTGGAGTTTACCTTTATTCCACCAGGATCACCCCACATGGGAGGATCGTGGGAACGAATGGTGCGTTCCACAAAGTCAATACTGTCGGTGATCCTGCCGCACTCTGGGCTACGAGAGGAGGTGCTACGAGCAGCATTGGCAGACGTAGAAAGCATGCTCAACTCAAGACCGCTCACTTATGTTCCCTTGGAAACTTCTGAGTCCGAAGCCCTGACTCCGAACCATTTTCTTATAGGTCACTCAAGCGGATGGCGTGAGAGAGGCTTGGCACGAGGCTTCCGAGTCGCCAGCCAATTGGCTGACCAATTTTGGAAGAGATGGTTGAGCGAGTATCTGCGCACACTCACCAGACGTACTAAGTGGTTCCAACCGCCAATCGAACCAATATCAGTCGATGACATCGTCATAATAGTGGACGATGGTGCCAAACGAAACTGTTGGCCAAGAGGAGTGGTAGTCGACGTGCACCGTTCGAAAGACGGCCAGGTCCGAAGCGCCGTGGTGCGAACCGCCGATGGAATTATTACTCGCCCCGCCGTCAAGCTAGCTAAGCTTGACATTAAAGTTGGTAACACACTGCACGGACGTTCGTGAATTACAGGGTGGGGAATGTTACGGGGCGAAGTGAAAATGTCTATTGTCACTAAGTCCTACTGGGCATCGCATTTCTGTAAGCGGCGCTCGCTTCTTACGCTGGAAGTGCAGCGTTAGAATTAGTTTGTACATACAGATGTCGATATCACGCAGCTGCACAATTTGCCTTTTCGTCGAGGTTCACTTTCGTTTTGTTCTTGCAGCTGAGCAGAAGTGTAAGAGAAGATAAGCGCGTGCGGAGCACGAATGTAAGTCTCATTAGCTTGTAAAATATATGTAGATCATTAGATAACGAAAGATAATAAAGATTTCAGCCCAATCGTACGTAGCGAATTGAATCGTGTCTTATCGTACATCGAATCGAATGTTGTTTCTTTTCGACGCTAGAAATCTCTGCCAAATACGCGCCCGTCGCGACTCTCGGCGCCAACAGTCAGGTTTCCACCAAATTGAACTTGAAGAAAATTCAAGAAATATAACATCTTTTTCAACGAGCAATGGCTCATATCGCTTTACGCGATTACCATTTGGTCTTAAAATAGCACCAAATTCATTTCAGAGAATGATGACTATAGCATTCTCGGGTTTAGAACCCTCTCAGGCATTCCTTTATATGGATGACTTAATGGTGATAGGATGTTCCGAAAAACACATGATTCAAAACTTAACGGATGTTTTTAATGTATGTAGGAAATATAACCTAAAGTTGCATGCAGAAAAATTTTCATTTTTCATGCATGAAGTGACATTTTTAGGTCACAAATGCACTGACAAAGGAGTATTGCCAGATGACAAGAAATTTGACGTCATCAAAAATTATCCTGTCCCTCATGATGCGGACAGCGCGAGACGATTTGTAGCATTCTGCAATTATTATCGTCGATTTATAAAAAACTTCGCCGATTATTCACGGGACATAACTAGATTATGTAAAAAGAATGTTCCTTTTGAATGGTCAAGTGAATGCCAAAACGCATTCCAATACCTTAAAGAAAAGCTTATGCACCCCACATTATTACAATATCCTGATTTTCGCAAAGAATTTTGCATTATAACAGATGCCAGTAAACAAGCTTGCGGAGCAGTTCTAACTCAGAACCGTGACGGAATTCAGCTCCCAATAGCCTATGCATCTCGTTCATTTACAAAAGGGGAAAGCAATAAGAGCACAACAGAACAAGAGTTAGCGGCAATTCATTGGGCAATTACCCATTTTAGACCATATATTTATGGCAAACACTTTACTATTAAAACAGATCACAGACCATTGACATATCTTTCTTCTATGACTAATCCCAGTTCTAAATTAACTCGCATGCGGCTAGAGCTTGAAGAATACGACTTCACAGTAGAATACCTAAAGGGGAAAGATAATTTCGTAGCAGACGCACTTTCGCGTAAAGATATGCAACATAAAGTCCTGAAAGTCACTACCAGGCGACAAGGTAGACAAAATAAAAACTGTACAGTAGAAAATTATGAACTTCTGCCAAGGCAAAGTCAAAACAAGTAAGAGGTTCTAGTCGGGAGCTCTCGACTAGGGGATACCCTGAACCCTCTTATTCCAACACCAAATGCAGGTCGCGCTAATAGATAGAGAGTAGCGGGGAGGTGGCGATAGGTATAAAATGAAAGATACTTGATATATATATACTTTTCTAGAAGCTACATGTCAAGTTTGGTGACTCGAGCTCTTATTACAAAAATTGTTAAAAAAAACAGTATTTCGATATACATTTTTATCGATTACTTGGAAACGGGGCCAGTTATCGATTATCGGAAACAAACTCGATCTGCGTAGGAACTAGGAGCACCTACATCTAAAAGTCTCTAGCTCTTATAGGTTCTGAGATCCTTGTGTTCATACATACGGACGGACGGACGGACGGACGGACAGACAGACGGACATGGCTAGATCGACTCGGCTATTGATGCTGATCAAGAATATATATACTTTATGGGGTCGGAGATGCTTCCTTCTGCCTGTTACATACATTTGCATTTTGCACAAAAACATCATACCCCTTTTACCCATTTTTAATGGGTTCAGGGTATAAAAATGTATCTAAGCCCAACGTACATGAAGTCATTACAAATGATGAAGTACGAAAAGTAGTGACCTTGCGCATAACAGCATCTAAATGTTTATTTAAGCATGGAAATAAAATTATCGCAAGAATTGAAGTTAGCGATTTATATACTAATGGAGCTCTCGACCTAGGTCAGTTCTTCCAAAGTGTCGAAAAAGAGGCCGGTATATTAAAAATCAGCCAACTCAAGGTGGCACCGAGCGAAAAGATCTTTGAATCAGTTTCAATAGATTCTTTTAAAAATATGGGCAATAAAATATTAAAATCTTTAAGAGTAGCGCTACTCCAGCCGGTGACCCAAATAAAAGATGAACAAGTAAGAGGTTCTAGTCGGGAGCTCCCGACTAGGGGATACCCTGAACCCTCTTATTCCATCACCAAATGCAGCGCGCGCTTATAGATAGAGAGTAGCGGGGAGGTGGCGATAGGTACAAAATGAAAGCCAATCGATATATATATATACTATTCTAGAATCTACATGTCAAGTTTGGTAACTCTAGCTCTTATTATTTACCAAAATTGCTTAAAAAACGGGTTTTCGATATACATATTTATCGATTACTTGGAAACGGGGCAAGTTATCGTTTATCGGAAACAAACTCGATCTGCGCGGGCACTAGGAGCACCTACATCTAAAATTTCATGTCTCTAGCTCTTATAGGTTCTGAGATCCTTGCGTTCATACATACGGACGGACGAACGGACGGACGGACGGACAGACAGACGGACATGGCTAGATCGACTCGGCTATTGATGCTGATCAAGAATATATATACTTTATGGGGTCGGAGATGCTTCCTTCTGCCTGTTACATACATTTGCATTTTGCACAACTACATAATACCCCTTTTACCCATTTTTAATGGGTTCAGGGTATAACAAGTAAGAGGTTCTAGTCGGGAGCTCCCGACTAGGGGATACCCTGAACCCTCTTATTCCATCACCAAATGCAGCGCGCGCTTATAGATAGAGAGTAGCGGGGAGTTGGCGATAGGTATAAAATGAAAGAGAATCGATATATATATAGTATTCTAGAAGCTACATGTCAAGTTTGGTAACTCTAGCTCTTATTATTTACCAAAATTGCTTAAAAAACAGGATATCGATATACATTTTTATCGATTACTTGGAAACGGGGCAAGTTATCGATTATCGGAAACAAACTCGATCTGCGTAGGAGTTCAAGTCTCTAGCTCTTATAGGTTCTGAGATCCTTGCGTTCATACATACGGACGGACGGACGGACGGACGGACGGACGGACGGACGGACGGACGGACGGACGGACGGTCGGACGGACGGTCGGACGGACAGACAGACGGACATGGCTAGATCGACTCGGCTATTGATGCTGATCAATAATATATATACTTTATGGGGTCGGAGATGCTTCATCCGCCTGTTACATACATTTGCATTTTGCAACAAATATTGTCTACATACCATGACGACCCAATTCAAGGAGGTCATAGCGGTATAACAAGAACGTTAGCTTTTTTTTTTTTTTTTTGTTTTAATTATTATTTAGTTTATTTCCAGATCTGGTATCCTGTTACTCTATGTTAGCAACTTTTATCAGAGTGACGTACACATTTAGTTTAACGAAAATTGTGAATTTACAATTAGTTTAACAAATTAGACATATATACATATATTTACAGTTTGTGACCTATATATATCGATCGACTAGGTCAGTTGGGTAGGTCCTCTTCAGTCGCCTTCTTCTTCGCCTCCTTAGCAGGTTCCTTGCCAGGACGTTAGGATGGTTGTGAAGCTTTGTTGAGTAGCTCGCCGCTTGCCTGTTGACTACGTCGCCCACCATTGGTACCCTGAGGTCCTTTGCGATGTCGCGTGTGCGAATAAACCATTCGGCTCCAGTAATTTTGCGCAAAGTTTTGGCCTGAATGATGCAAATTTTGTTCAGGTGTGTTTTTGCAGCTATACCATAGACTTGGAGAACATAACGCCACACTGGGGCAAGGATTACCTTGTAGATGAGTACTTTGTTTCGGAGCGAGAGTTTGTTGTTGGAGTTGAGGAGCCAGCTCATTCGTCTTATCTTGGATTTAATGCTGCTTGTTACTGCAGAGACGTGCTTACTAAATGTAAGTCGTCTGTCGAGAGTGACTCCTAGGTATTTGTGTTGACTATATTGCTCTAGAAGTTCACCATGAAGAAAAAGTCCGGGGCAAAAGTCCTTGCGTAGAGTGTGAGTAACAGTGGCGCATTTTCCAGGGTTCACTGCGATGTTCCATCTACAAGCCCAATTTTCAAATCGTTTGAGGTACTCCTGCAGGAGGTCAGTTGCCGCGTACACGCATTTGTTCCTTGCAAGGATTGCCGTGTCGTCAGCAAACGTGGCCACCAGAAGGTCCTGCCGATCATTTCGTGTGCTTGCATTTGCAGTGGGCATATCATGTGTAAACAGGCTATATAACGTGGGACCCAAAACGCTGCCTTGTGGAGCTCCCGCTTTTATGCGTTTGATTTGAGAGGCTACGCCATCCTGCACCACTTGAAAGGTTCTCTCAGTTAGGAAGCTCTCAATGATGCTAAATAGCTGTGGATTTAATTTGTCCTTGATTTTGGAGAGAAGACCTGCGTGCCACACCCGGTCGAAAGCTTACTGGATGTCGAGATATGCTGCCACCGCATACTCCTTTCTATGGAAACCGTCTAGCATGAAGTTAACTACCCGATGGAGTTGCTCAGGTGTACCGTGCCTGAGTCGGAATCCAAACTGGAACTTCGGGATTGCATTTCTTATCTCCGCCCTTTCAAGGATCCTCCTAAGGATGCATCTCTCCAGGCAGGAGGCTGATGGGGCGATAGGATTCCAGATGGTTGGGAGGCTTTCCGCTCTTGAACAGCATAACGATTTGTGCCTTCTTCCAGGCCACTGGAAAATGACCTAGTCGAAGACTTGCATTAAAAATGGCGACGAGAAAAAGCACCGCCTTGTATGGCAGTAGCTTAATTGTCTGGTTGTCCAACCGATCTTCCCCAGGGGCTTTGTTGTTTTTTAGGCTCTTTATCTCCTGTTTTACTTCTTGGAAGGTGATTGGTGATACAGGGAGTGACATTTGTTGCGGCGTCTCCAGGATTTGTGCGACTCGCTGTATCCTTTCATGCGATGCGGTCTCAAACGGCTTGAAACGCTCCTCCAGGTTGCAGGCGAAGGCTTCGGCTCTTTCCATTGGCGAACTGGCCCAGGTGCCATCGGGATGTCGAACGGGGAACTTTGGTGCAGCTTGCCGCTTGTATCGACTGGTAAGTTTCCACAGTGCGAATTTGGAGCTCTCATCTGCCGTTGCTTCCTCCAGCATGGTGTCTGTGACGTATATACCGTTGCAAGAAGTGGTAGATGGTCGGATGAAAGCTCATACTCTTCGCGAACAGATATTAAGCTGTTGGGAATACCCTTGTATATAAAGAAGTCTATGCACGAAGGA
Source organism: Drosophila ezoana (assembly GCA_035045725.1). Taxonomy (NCBI): domain Eukaryota; kingdom Metazoa; phylum Arthropoda; class Insecta; order Diptera; family Drosophilidae; genus Drosophila; species Drosophila ezoana. The sequence continues at coordinate 28,156 of JAWNOU010000015.1, forward strand.
GTACTTTGCCTGTTATACGGGAAGTGGGTAGGTCTCCCGGTGGCCAAGACCTGGGCTGAGCAGCTGGTGAGCGCTTCATGTAGCGCAATGCCTCTGTTGTCAGCTCTGTAGCTTCCCCACAGCCGGTGTTTGGCGTTGAAGTCACCTCCAACGATGAATTTATGACCAAATTGATCAAGAAGAGAATCGAATCTAGCTCGGTTCCAGGATAGATTTGGTGGTAGATACACTGCAGCTACAGGTATTTCTCCCAAAGGAGTCCCTACCATAATAGCAGCCATTTGTGTTGCGCTGGAAGTCACCTGAGGTAGTTGGTAGTGCACCAAGTTCTGCTTGACAAGCACCGCAGCACCTCCTCTGGCTCGACCTGCTGGGTGATCTGCACGGTAGCAAACATATCCCCCCATGGCGAAGTACAGGCCGGCGTGTAGGTGGGTTTCTGAGACAAGCATGATGTCTATTTCATGTTTTCTCAAAAACAGTTTGAGCTCGTTTGCATTTTGTATGATACTGCGAGCGTTCCATGATCCGAGGCGCATCTGGGCAGCCATTATTTGCGGTGAGTGGGAAGACCGGGCTGTGGAGCTTGCGCGTCCTTCAGCTCCTTGATGCTGACCAGGATACTTGCGACTGCTTCATTAAGGGCTGCGATCGACTGCTGGAGTCCTAGAAGGATACTTGCGAGGGACGTATCTTGCGCCTGAGATCCATGCTGGAGGTATTGGGGCTGCGTTGTTGTAGCGGTGGGCTGATTGCACACAGGGGGTTGGCTCGCTTGTGCATGTTGCTGGTAAGTGTTGCGTCCTGGCCGCAACGCATCAGCATACGACAGGCCTTGTTGCACAATTCGGGAGGGTACGAACTGCGAGTTGATGCGCCGTGCAGGTTGCTGTTGGTTGTGTCGTGCCGGGGGGGCAACATTGATGGCCGGTTGTCTGGCATTCAGGCGCTGCTGGAATGCTTTGCATCCTTTATAGTAAGCAGCATGGTTCCCGTCACAGTTTGAGCATCGCAGGTCTGCCACCGTTTTGGCCTGGCATTGCTCCGAGTTCGTCCAGTGGGGCTGGCCGCACCGTCCGCATATGGGCTTTTTGAGGCAATAGTTTTTAATGTGGTCGAACTCATAGCAGCGATAACATTGCCTGATGCTTTTATTCTGTCTCGGGAGCTCAACTTGGACCCTTTGACGACCAACCTTGCTATTTCGAAGCGCGTCCCTATTGTTTGGGGCCTGTTTAAGATCTACGAACCAGTAGTTACGATTTGGCGAATCGTTTGCGGGGTCAGCATCGGCTGCACTTGTAGGTAGCCTGGTCCCCGGGTTGTATAGGTTTTTTACAACGTGGCCGTGTATTGCAAAGGCGCTTTCGATTTGGCTTCTGGGAGTAGAAGCGGTCCTCCTTAAGACAGAAGTGCGTGAACTGGACCCTGACCTCAGTGAGCTTACGAATAATGGCTCTATGAGCGTCGCAATCTTTCGCGAGAGAGAAAATGAGAATCTATCTCAGCGTGCCGGAGGGAAAGACCTTAAATTCGTAGGCATCTGGGCCAGCTGCCTGGTCAAGTGTCTGTTCCATTGCGACGATGTCGTTAACTCCAGGAAGTGTTATGGGCCTGGGCTTAGGGACCCTTTTTGCAGGATGAGGTTCGGCTCGAGCTAGCAGAGCTTCATCTGCAATTTCCATCTCGTCGTCTTCAATATCAGAGGCTTCTTTCTGAGGCGCAAGTGGAGCATATCTGTTCCCATTTGTCAGGGAGGCACTGGGAGCAGTTGAGCTTTCTCCTGCCTTGATGGTTTTCCCGTTTTTTGTGGGTACTTTCCCTTTTTTGATGGCTCCGGCCTTTAGTGTTGTTCCTTGTCGTTTTTTTGTTTCAGCCATTTGCCATTTGACCAGGTCTTCTTGGAAGACTGGCATATTATCTTTTCTCTTTAGAGGGTGCAGAGCAGGGATTTGGCTGCAAAGAGCGCTGCAAGACGCAGCTGCCGGGAAAGAGCTCTGGCCGTCATATGTTTCTACCGGGATAAGTTGGAAAGCTTCATTGGTGCTTTCGCAGTGTGTTCCAGAGGGCTCCAGTGCGGCACAGATTGTACCAGTGGAGGCAGAGGTCCTGCAGCCGCTACTTGAGGACACGGTGGTTGTAGTTGTTGTGGTTGCTGTTGTGCACACAATGCCGTGTTGCTGGAGTTGAAGCTGGTGCGACTGTCCCCATCCCTCAGGAGTGTACACGTGAACCTCGTTCATGTCTTCAGGTGAAGATCTACTTGCTTCAGTAAGCGGGGCTAGAAGACCGTGTACTTGATTGCTGTTGACTTCGGGGTCAGTTGGCGGTGGGATATTGCTAAACACTGTTTGACTGGAGCAGGTGTCGCTGCGTGTGTTGTAAGCATGGGTAGCAGGGACGTCATCGTTTTTTAAGTTTTTATTTGCCATGGAAGCTTCTCCGTTGTTTAAGCTGGCTGCTATTTTTCTAGGCAACTCGGCATTGTCGTTGGCAGCACTGGTTTTGACAGCTCCCAGTTTTTGCTTGTGTGCAAATTGCACATATGTAGTTTTGGTTTTTGGCTCTTTCTTTATTTTAGGCACTTTAACGCAGTTTTTGATTTTTTGGTGATTTTTTTCGGTTTGAATTCACTTTTAAATGTATTATTATGCCACTGTTGGGTGGGCTTGTCCGTATTTTGTCACTTTTTTTCAAGATTTTTGAGGAGCACAATACACACAGCGATAACGATAAAAATCGAGTCAATCCGCTCCCGGGCACAAGCAATTTCACTATGAGAACGTTAGCGAAAATAAAAAGACACTACTACTGGAAAAATATGACACGTCATATAAAAGAGTACGTACGTAGATGTCAAAAATGCCAAATGTCTAAAATAAAGACGCACACAAAAACTCCTCTGACTCTCACAGAAACACCTGTGAATGCTTTCGATATAGTGATAGTGGATACAGTTGGTCCGCTACCCAAATCGGAAAATGGTAATGAGTACATAGTCACATTAATATGTGACCTTACAAAATATTTAGTAGCCATTCCAATAAAAATCAAAAGCGCAAATAATGTCGCAAAAGCTATATTCGAAAATTTCATACTCAAGTTTGGTCCAATGAAGACGTTCATCTCGGTCATGGGAACAGAGTATAAAAACCAGATTTTAACTGATTTATGCAAGTATTTGAAGATCAAGAATCTCACCTCTACTGCATATCATCATCAAACATTAGGGACAATAGAACGAAGTCATCGAACTTTTAATGAATACATTCGTTCATACATCTCTGCAGACAAATCTGATTGGGATGTCTGGGTTCAATATTTCACTTATTGCTTCAACACGACACCATCAGCAACGCATGAGTATTGTCCATACGAACTAGTATTTGGCAGACTACCGAAACAGTTCATAGATTTAAACAAAACTAATTACATAGATCCTATCTATAATTTAGATGACTATTCTAAGGAAATAAAGTTTAGATTAGAAATAGCATACAAAAGAGCTGGAATTATGTTAGAAAAAACACAAGCTTATAGGAAATTAGCATATGACGAAAAAACAAATAACTGTGAATTAAAAGTAGGAGATAAAGTACTTATAAGAAACGAAACAGGGCACAAATTAGACCCAGTATATTTAGGACCATATATAGTAGAGAAAATAGAAGAAAATTACAACATTTTTATTAAAGATAGAAAAGATAAAAAACAAAAAGTTCATAAGAATAGATTAAAAAATTTTAATTCTTAATAATCCAAAATTCTCTTTATGAATTCGAACTCAAAAAAAGAAAAATAAAATAAAAATATATGATGGCCTGATCAACCGAATGAAAAAAAAGAAAACAACAATAATTAAGTTCATTTAATAACTACACATTCATAATGTAACGTTATTTCTCTAAAAGGGGAGGTGTAGTGCGTATATGCCCTTACAGAATACCCTGTACTTAAATATAAAGTATGCAGCACTTTGTTGCATACAATAACAATAATAACGTAAACGAGCCCAGAGCCACATTATGTATTGGCTCGGTCTCATATTACGCAGCGCGGTTCACTAGCCTCACTAGCTGACCGTTTATGCTTATGCTGCATATCCCATGCTCCGTCTGAGCGCATTACGTGAGCAACATATATGCTCACTAATACAGGCATATGCGAGCTACTCAATCTCCCTCTCTTTGTAGCTGTTAACGAATAACAGCATAAGTATATATGTATATCCATAGGCTAAGCGAACATTATAAAAACTGAATAAATTCATTCTGAACCAATATACTAAACAGCACTGACGTGCTGGCTTTTTCATTTAAAGAGTGCTCTTTTTACAGTAACAGGCAGAAGGAAGCATCTCCGACCCCATAAAGTATATATATTCTTGATCAGCATCAATAGCCGAGTCGATCTAGCCATGTCCGTCTGTCTGTCCGTCCGTCTGTCCTTCTGGCCGTATGTATGAACGCAAGGATCTCAGAACCTATAAGAGCTAGAGACTTGAATTTTTTTTTTAGATGTAGGTGCTCCTAGTTCCTACGCAGATCGAGTTTGTTTCCGATAATCGATAAATTGCCCCGTTTCCAAGTAATCGATAAAAATGTATATCGAAATCTTGTTTTTCAAGCAATTTTGGTAAATAATTAGAGCTAGAGTCACCAAACTTGACATGTAGCTTCTAGAATAATATATAAATATCAAGTATCTTTCATTTTATACCTATCGCCACCTCCCCGCTACTCTCTATCTATTAGCGCGAGCTGCATTTGGTGTTGGAATAAGAGGGTTCAGGGTATTCCCTAATCGGGAGCTCCCGACTAGAACCTCTTACTTGTTTATTTTTAATGATGTCTTGCATTAATTAATTTTTTTTTTTTTTAATTTTTTGTTTGTATTTTGAATGTATCTATTTTAGGGGTACATTTGCCTACCTACGTTTATGGGCTACACTTCTTATCGGTCAGAATTGATTCCGCTCAATTTTACATAATTTATTTATATATATATTATATATATTCAAAGATTTACTGCATGTGCATCAGCTGGGCGTCGCCGGATGTGGCACGCTGATGCTCCCTCGATGACGCAAGTGGCGGTTATCGGACAGAAATTTGTTGATTGTAGGTGTTGGCACTGTCTGTGTAATGTCTGCATGTGTATGCGCAGAAGGGGCTTCGCAATCCTGTGGACAAGCTCTCCTATGTTTCGGTAGGCTTCCTGGGGTAATTGGTTCATCCGTATTAGTTTTTTTGTTATGATTTTGGTAGCGGTGTTTGGTGTACCCTGCTTAATGAAGCTTTTCTGGTGGTCGAGCTCAGTTTGTAGCTTCTGAGCTGTCGACCATGCGGGTGTTGGTGTTTTTGTGAATAGCAGCCATCTCATGTGCGCTATTCCTTTTTATACCCTGAACCCATTGAAAATGGGTAAAAAGGGTATATTGTATTTGTGCAAAATGCAAATGTATGTAACAGGCAGAAGGAAGCATCTCCGACCCCATAAAGTATATATATTCTTGATCAGCTTCAATAGCCGAGTCGATCTAGCTATGTCCGTCTGTCTGTCCGTCCGTCCGTCCGTCCGTATGTATGAACGCAAGGATCTCAGAACCTATAAGAGAGAATATGTACTCATACATAAGTGCGCTTACTCTCGGAGCGTCTAAGGTGCAAGATCACAGTTAGCCGTCGTTGCATGTTTATGTACATACAAATTGTAGTGCGTATATGCCCGTACAGAATACCCTGTATTCAAATATAAAGTATGCAGCACTTTGTTGCATACAATAACAATAATAACGTAAACAAGCCCAGAGCCACTTTATGTATTGGCTCGGTCTCATATTACGCAGCGCGGTTCACTAGCCTCACTAGCTGGCCGTTTATGCTTACGCTGCAGATCCCACGCTCCGTCTGAGCGCATTCCGTGAGCAATATATATGCTCACTAATACAGGCATATGCGAGCTACTCACTCTCCCTCTCTTTGTAGCTGTTAACGAATAACAGCATAAGTATATATGTATATCCATAGGCTAAGCACACGTTATAACAACTGAATAAAATCATTATGAATATCAAAGCCAACCAGCACTGACGTGCTACTTCAATTGGATATATAAACCCACACACAACATGGCGACCGTGACATGGTCACGTTTCCCTGCCTGGAGGCAGTAGAATAACAACACAAGAGGATAAATCCCTGCCTGGAGGCAAATGACGAGGATCGTGGACTGGAAAACTACAAATTACTGAGTCAGTAGAGTGCGCCAATGGGAAAACACAGGGGTGGTCGGAAAACAAAAATAAATAAAAGAACAGCCCACATTAAGTGGCTATTATACACAAAATCGCCACCACCTGCTTGGGCAACGTCCCAAAAGTTACAGGCAGAATTAGATTTCCTAAAATCTAGCCTAATAAAAAAGAATTCCATTGACGCAACTCACCACTCCATAAGTAATATATGTAAAAAACAAATAATAAAACCACCACCGCCGTCTCAGATCCCAAAAATGAAACCAACATGTCCTAAAGACTGCCCTGGACCGCTCTTCAGTGGAGCATGCAACTCAACGTGCATGACAAATACGACCTGTGCGATGACCGGCACCGGCCCCGCCTGGGCCCATAGGCCAGGACATCAGCAGCAGCCAATCAATAAGCGCGAGAGGCACACCGTCACTTGCGTCAACGAGGGAGCATCAGTGTGCCATATCCGGCGACGACTAGCTGATGCAGCGGACGAGCAGCAGATGCAGCATAACTACATTTAATTATAATTTATTTTAATTTTTATTATTTTAATTATAAACATAAAATTTTTGTAAAATTGAGCGGAATCTTTTCTGCCCGATTAGAAGCATAGCCCGTAAAGCTATGCGAAACGATAGGTAGGATCCTGTTAAAACCATAATTATCCTATGTATGAGGATAATAAAATAAGCAAAACAATTTTTTTATCGCAAGATAAGCCATATATATATCATTAATAAGCTTAGAAAACAGACCCAAAATGGGTTTAGTAGATACCAAGACAGTGGACTCTACTGCTAATGTTATAAATAAAGTTGAAGTTGAGACTCCAGATCAGAAGCTAATTGTAACATTGTTAATACAAATAGTAGTTATAATGTGCATAAATATGTTTTATAAAGTTTACAAACTGCACAACAAATGTTTAAAAAAGAAATACTTAAGCAGGGCTAATCATCTGGACAAAATATAACAATGTACTAGAAGAATAAAATTTAAAAATGTATAAAAGAGAAATAAACCTATGAAATTTAACTAGAAATTAAATATATATATAAACTAAAAAAAAAAAAAAAAAAAAAGGAAAAATAGGAAGTTTTTTAAAAATTGACACAATAGAAGCAATTAGAGGTCTATGTTAGAGATACCTATTTTAAAGAAAGATTTCAACAATTGGTCTCAACGACCCCAGTAAGCATATATGAATTAGAAACTTTATATATGGATACATTTCATTTAAATTTTTCACCGTTATTCCATTCTACAAAAACACAAAAAGGAATAGTATTGACATACCACATTTTTTTATACAAAAAAAATGAAACAAAGACAGAAATAAGTGCTCCGTTTGCCTCATTAGGTATTCCAAAAATCATGTTCAAGAATTAGTCATGATTGAGGACAAGATTAGCAAGGTATATAACAACTATACAGACTTTCGTATGCGAGCCATACAAATTTTGCAAAGGCATAGAGAATTCATATCAGTATATGAGTTCGAATCCGAATATATAGAAGAATTCGGCACAGTGACAAGTCCACTCTATTCATGTTCTAAAATAGAGTGTGGAATAATCTTGTCTACACTACCCTACGTCAAAATAAAAACAATTATTGACGAGCATCCGATTCTTGGGCAGACAACAATTGTCTTAGTACGTCTGCATAGGTAGTATTAAAAACAAAAAGCAAGAGTCATTTGTAGGAATATGGGGGGAAAACAATCAAAGGCAGATGATAACACTGCCAATGTAGTTAACGTAGTTGAAGTTGTAGACACCACTCCCCATGTGCAGTTAACAAACATACTGCTAATAATACTCATTGTAATAGCCTCAGCAAACATCCTTCTGAAGATTTATCTTCTTCATAAAAAATCACTGAGGAAGCGTTACATGAGTCGAGGCAACGACTTAAACAAGGTCTAAGCCGCTGCTTAAATAAAATATTTAAGTAGGGAAAGTTCACATGGACTGGCCCCAAATAGTAGAAAAAATAAAGCGGCATAGGGAAAATTTTGATAAATCATACAATTGCCTTAATAAAAGCGCACCAGTTTTAAGACCCACCATAATTAAACATACTGAGATCCTTGTATATGAGTACAATGAAATCAGGAGTCTAGTTAACGAGTGTCAAAATAAACTGACAAGTTTACACAGAGTCCAAACTTCAGACGTTTTACAGCGCATAAGGGATAATCTGGTAAACTTAAATAAAAAGTATGATCTCAAGCTTTATCTACCATCAGTGTTAAATACACCGGTAACATTTGATAAGTTACTGTTGGCAGAATCAACGACAGACGAAAAGCTGGAAGATACAAACATAAACATGGCTCAAACAGTAGTTGAATTTCTAAAATAAGCCTCATCACTCATACCTGAGTTCGATGGAAAGGCAGAAAATTCACAAAGTTTCATAGACGCTTTGAATCTCCTTGATTCCCTAAAAGGCTCGCATGAAGTAACAGCTATCAGTCTTATTAAGACAAAACTAAAAGGCCATGCGAGAAACTTGATAAGCAATGAGCAAACTATCGCTCAAATAATTGCAAAATTATCAAGCACATTAAAAGGCGAATCAGTCGAAGTATTGTCAGCCAAATTACTTAATTTGCAACAGAAAAGCAAAACTGCCAACCAGTATACTCAAGAGGTTGAGCAGTTAACAAAAGCCTTAGAAGGAGCCTTTATAAACGATGGCCTAACACCGGAATTGGCTAATAAATATAGCACAACCCAAGCTGTAAAGGAAATGACCAAGAACTGTTCTATAGATAAGGTAAAACTTATCATGCAGGCAGGCACATTCGGTAACATGAATGATGCTATCTCAAAATTTGTAAATAGTTGCACTGAAGCAACTGGGCAGTCTAACAGTATCTTATTCTGCCAGGATTACTCTCAGCGCGGCGGAAACCGCGGTCGAGGTAACTACAGAGGAAGGGCAACCGGCTCATATGGTAGCAACTCATACGGCCGTGGCTACTACCGCGGTGGTAATAACAACCGCGGTGGTAATAATAATAATAACAGAGGCCGTGGAGGATCTAGAGGTTATAATCATAACAACAATAACAATAGAAACAATGTTAGGGTAGCCAAAAATACTTCGGGAAACTTGCAGACACCGCCAGATACTCAGGGTTAAACAGTAAAATATACACTGTTAACTTAAGTCTCAACAATTTCGTATCATTCAAAAATGTTGCAACAAATAAAAAGATAACATTTTTGATTGATACAGGTGCAGATATTTCAATTATAAAAGAAAATTCTGATGTCTTTCATGACATCCAAATCAATAGAATTATAGACATTAGAGGCATAGGAGAAGGAGTAATAAACTCTAAAGGTCTAGTCTCAATCGAACTACAAACAGACAAATACATTATCCCATACAAATTTCATCTACTTCATCCAGATTTCGCAATCCCTTGCGATGGAATAATAGGATTAGATTTCATAAAAAAATTTAATTGTCAATTAGATTACAATAGTTCCGAGGATTGGTTTATAATTAGACCGCAAAACCTAACGTATCCTATCTATGTTCCTATAACATTTAGTTCTGGAACTAATTCAACACTGCTACCAGCAAGATCCCAAGTGATACGCAAAATAGAGCTGTCTTCAGCAGCAGAAAACATTTTAATTCCCAATCAGGAAATTATACCGGGTGTTTATGTTGCAAATACGTTTGCTACAGCCCAAAATACTTTTGTCCGATTTTTAAATACCACAGATAAATGCCAAATAGTATTTGACTTTGAATCACTTTCGAACTACGACGTAGTTCAAAATCTAAAAGACAATAGAACAGAGTCTGTAATTAATAAATTAAAGAAAAATTTTCTAACCTTGTTTAAGAAACAACTTGAAGAAATATGCACCCAGTATAGTGATGTGTTCGGACTTGAATCTGAACCAATTACAACAAACAATTTCTATGAGCAAAGATTGAGACTTAAGGATGATGAACCAGTATATGTAAAAAAATATCGATGTCCGCATAGCCAAATAGAAGAAATCCAGCATCAAGTTGGAAAGTTAATTGAACAAAATATTGTTGAACCGTCTGTTTCACCTTATAATAGCCCACTCTTATTAGTCCCAAAGAAATCTCTTCCGGGCTCTAAAGAGAAAAAATGGCGATTAGTAATTGACTATCGCCAAATAAATAAAAAATTGCTGTCAGATAAATTTCCACTCCCCAGAATTGACGATATTCTTGATCAATTGGGTAGAGCTAAATATTTTTCATGCCTTGATTTAATGTCAGGTTTCCACCAAATTGAGCTTGAGGAAAGTTCAAGAAATATAACGTCTTTTTCAACAAGCAAATATCGCCTCACGCGATTGCCATTTGGTCTAAAAATAGCGCCTAATTCATTTCAGAGAATGATGACAATAGCATTCTCAGGCCTAGAGCCTTCTCAAGCTTTCCTTTACATGGATGATTTAATCGATATTGGTTGTTCTGAACGACGTATGATTAAAAACTTTACAGATGTTTTCAAACTTTGTAGAAAACACAATCTGAAATTACATCCAGAAAAATGTTCATTTTTCATGCACGAGGTGACGTTTTTAGGTCACAGATGCACAGATAAAGGAATCTTACCAGACGATAAAAAATTTGATGTTATCAATAACTATCCAGTCTCTACGGACGCAGACAGCGCTAGAAGATTCGTTGCATTTTGCAATTATTATAGACGATTTATAAAAAATTTTGCCGAATATTCACAGCACATAACAAGATTATGTAAAAAGAATGTCCCATTTGAATGGACAACAGAATGTGAAAAGGCATTCCAGTACCTAAAAAAACAACTTGTTCAACCAAATTTATTACAGTACCCAGATTTTAGCAAAGAATTTTGCATAATCACGGATGCAAGCAAGCAAGCATGTGGAGCAGTTTTAACTCAAGACTATAATGGACTCCAACTCCCAGTTGCATATGTATCCAGAGCATTCACTAAGGGTGAAAGCAATAAAAGTACTACAGAACAAGAACTAGCAGCAATACATTGGGCAATAACACATTTTCGACCATATATATATGGCAAACATTTTACAGTAAGAACTGATCACAGTAAGACAAAACATGGCTAGATCGACTCGGCTATTGATGCTGATCAAGAATATATATACTTTATGGGGTCGGAGATGCTTCCTTCTGCCTGTTACATACATTTGGATTTTGCACAAAAACATAATACCCCTTTTACCCATTTTTAATGGGTTCAGGGTATAAAAAAAATTAATAAAAGAAAAATTTATATACACAAAAAAAAATTTTTTAATTTATATATATATATCCATATAAATAAAACATTCATTAATTTCAAAAATGTTTCTATATTCAAATATCAAACAAAAAAAAAAAACAACAACAAACACAAACAAGTAAGAGGTTCTAGTCGGGAGCTCCCGACTAGGGGATACCCTGAACCCTCATATTCCAACACCAAATGCAGCGCGCGCTTATAGATAGAGAGTAGCGGGGAGGTGGCGATAGGTATAAAATGAAAGATAATCGATATATATATACTTTTCTAGAAGCTACATGTCAAGTTTGGTAACTCTAGCTCTTATTATTTACCGAAATTGCTTAAAAAACAGGATATCGATATACATTTTTATCGATTACTTGGAAACGGGGCAAGTTATCGATTATCGGAAACAAACTCGATCTGCGTAGGACCTAGGAGCACCTACATCTAAAATTTCAAGTCTCTAGCTCTTATAGGTTCTGAGATCCTTGCGTTCATACATACGGACGGACGGACGGACGGACGGACGGACGGACGGACGGACGGACGGACGGACGGACGGACGGACGGACGGACGGACGGACGGACGGACGGACGGACAGACAGACGGACATGGCTAGATCGACTCGGCTATTAATGCTGATCAAGAATATATATACTTTATGGGGTCGGAGATGCTTCCTTCTGCCTGTTACATACATTTGGATTTTGCACAAAAACATAATACCCCTTTTACCCATTTTTAATGGGTTCAGGGTATAAAAAAAATGTATACCTTTAATACTTTTCTATTTTTATATTCCAACATTTTTAAAAAATTTCAATTTTTATTAAAATCAAAAAAAAAAAGGAAAACCTCAATAATTAAGTTCATTTAATAACTACACATTCATAATGTTACGTTATTTCCCTAAAAGGGGAGGTGTAGTGCGTATATGCCCGTACAGAATACCCTGTATTCAAATATAAAGTATGCAGCTCTTTGTTGCATACAATAACAATAATAACGTAAACAAGCCCAGAGCCACTTTATGTATTGGCTCGGTCTCATATTACGCAGCGCCGTTCACTAGCCTCACTAGCTGACCGTTTATGCTTACGCTGCAGATCCCACGCTCCGTCTGAGCGCATTCCGTGAGCAATATATATGCTCACTAATACAGGCATTGCGATCTACTCACTCTCCCTATCTTTGTAGCTGTTAACGAATAACAGCATAAGTATATATGTATATCCATAGGCTAAGCACACGTTATAACACAATATGACCCAATAAAGTATACATATTCTTGATCAGTATCAACAGCCGAGTCGATATAGCCATGTCCGTCTGTCTGTTTCTATGCGAACTAGTCTCTTAATTTTAAAGCTATCTTTATGAAACTTCACAGAAGTCCCTCTTTCTGTTGCACGCAGCACATATGTGAAAACCTGCTATAGCTGCCATAGAAACGATAGGTCGAAAATGAAGTTGTATGAAAAAAATTTTTTTTATCAAGATATCTTGACCAAACTTGGCATTTATTAGTTATACTTTGCTTCTCATATATCTGACCACTATATCATAACGATTCGTCGAAATTGAAGTTGTTTTATAAAAAACATTTTTCTTTATCAAGATATCTTGACCAAACTTGGCATTTCTAACTCGGCAATGTCCTTACGGCAGGTTAATCGTGTGCGCAATTCAAGAAACAGATTTCTTGATTTAATTTTCGTGATGGATTCGTTCTACAGTGCTGTGCACAGGATTAATCCGCTTACCATTCGTGAAGACCCTTTTCATCCAACTCTGGAAATTGTCATTGATTTACCAGCCCGATTCCCTATCAAGGAATCGAAATTAGCTGAACGAATGCGTTGTTTCCGAAAGGCTTATTTTCAGCTGAATGATCTTATTCTGCAAGTCGACTGGTCCCAACTGTACAATTGTGCAGACATTGATGTAGCAATTAAACTTTTTTATGACACCTTGTAATCGATTTTTGACGTCTTGGTTCCCTTTGATCAAGCAATTTTTTAATTTTGTCAATTCTAAACGAGACATCTATTTTGCCCTCTTCGGTTAAGTTTGCAGATAAGAGCGTAAGCACTCATCGAGGAATAGCCTTATCAGCCTTATCCTTAGGTCAAACTACATCTTAAATTTCATTATTACCGAAGGTTCGCTTCTTAGCGACCTTAACACTATCAAGCCGGTTTACACCGGGCCCTGATGGTGTTCCTGCTTGCGTGCTTAGATACTGCGCTGCAGCATTATGTAAACCTGTTTTAAAACTTTTTGAATTGTCCGTAAACGCTTCATCTTTTCCGACCATTTGGAAGCAATCATACATTATCACTCTCCATCAAAAAAGGAGTAAGTCCGATGTCGAAAACTATAGAGGTATTTCCAAATTAACCTCTTTACTTAAAGCTTTTGAAAGAAATATAACATCTCAACTGCAACACTTATGTAGTTCTATTATTTCACCTTGCCAACATGGGTTCGTGACTCTTGACTTTACTTCGTTTGAAATTGATGGGTTTAAGAAAAGAATGCAGACTGACGACATCTATACTGATTTCAGTAAGGCTATCGACTCGGTCAACCACTCCTTGCTGCTTCATAAATTATGCTTTCTTGGCTTCCCAGTCAATCTTTTGAACTGGATTTCAGAGTGTTTTGCCTGATAGAACCCAAAAGGCTCTTTTCAATGAAGTTAATGATCTAGGTGTCATTATTGTTCATAAACTTAAATTCGACTCTCATGTTAAGAACGTGGTCAGTAAGGCCAGAATGGTCCATCATCAAGCGATGGTCTAAGGAGTTTGACGATCCGTACACGACAAAAACACTTTATATATCTTTGGTACGACCTATTCTTGAGTTTGCCTCATGCATCTGGTCACCACAATATGCTACCCATCAGGACAGAATTGAATCCCTTCAGAAACAATTCTTGTTGTTTGCCCTTAGTGGTTTAAATTGGGATCCTCGTGTGCGTTTACCGTCATACTCCAGCAGACTTCTGATGATTAACCTTCCTTCTTTGATAAATCGTAAAACCTGGGTCTAATATTTATTCATAAATTAATTACTGATGAAATCGACACTTCTGTGTTGCCTAGCCAATTAAATATCTCTGTCCCTTCTAGACTAACACGTAATTTACCCCTATCGCTTCCACTTTGCTCAAATAATTATGCTTTGCATGAACCGTTCAGGGTTCTCTGTTATGACTATAACAAGCATTACAGAGTATTCTGCTCGGAGTCTTCTCTTCCTCGTATAAAGTCTTTTATTATAAACTATTTAGCAAGTAGAAAGTCTTATTTTATTTGTAATTGTTTCTCGTAGTTTGTATCGTTTTTTTTTTAATATTTATTTTATATTTACTTTGCATTTTGTGTCGTAAGTTATACGACTGCGCCCCTACTTCCGTTCGGCGGGAGGTGGGATGCAGTACGTTGCATAGGGATTTTCGTTAAAAAAAAAAAAAAAATTAGTTTAACTATGCCCCTCATATATAGGCAAAATGCCATCAACATCGGCCCACTATATCATAGGAACGATAGGTCGAAAAATGAGTTATTGTATGTATTTGTCATTTAAGATATTCGAATAAACACAGCATTTAAAGATTTAACTATGCTCCCTTCATTTTTGTTAAAGCTTATTTACATCGGACTACTATATCATATATCTGCTATAGGAACGATCGGTTGAAAACTACGTTTTTGATTAAAAACCACTTTGTTTATCAAGCTATCTTGACCAAACTCGGTATTAACAGTTTTCCCTGTGCTTTTTAGATACGGGCAAAGCGCTATAAGCATTATAAAAAGATTGTGTCTGCAAGGGTATTAGATCTTCGGCTTGCCGAAGATAGCCTTTCTTTCTCGTATTCCTTATGAAAAGTACTTGGCAAGTTTCTGCATATATATATATATATATATATATATATGTATGTATATATATAAATTATCCGATCCAAACTAAATGCAGTTCAATATAATTTTGTGGTAATTACTTCCAACTTCAAAATAAATCCAGTTCAACATTTTTTTTACGTACAAGTTAAGCGGAGTCAACGAACGGTTGGCCAGAATATGACTCCGGCCACAATCGCTGAATAAGCATTCGGCCGGATGTCGTTGCATAGCCGGCAGACACAGCATATTTGCGTGGCCGCTATGAACGAAGAAATAATTTAAGAATCATATTCTGTTAGCTTTAAGCCGTAAGAATTGTATCGCATGTTTTTAGTTCTGAATGGCCTCTGTGAGTGACGCAAGCAAAAATATATTCTACTCCGGCACTTGACCGTTATCATTAAACAGTTGATATTTTATAGCCAAAAGGCCAGTATTGGAACACTGAATACTACTAATTGGCGCCCAGCTAGTGGTAGTTACGATTACGCACGCGATTGCAAAGAAAAAAATTCTTACAAAGTTAACATTAAGTCGCGGTCACACCAACAGTGCCGAGCAGTAAATATTACAAAAATAAAATAATAAAAATAATAAGCTAATCACTAATAATAATAATAGTGACAGTGAGTTAACAAATGCAGTTGCGCAGTGAACACTACAACCAGAAACAATAAGCTGCAGTTATTGTGAATTAGCGATCATAATCTCGTGATTCACAAAGATGCGCTCAAGCGCAGTGCGATTTACATATATTTTTACACCGAAGCCGCTGGAGCTCTTCGGGCAGCGGAGACTGCGGCGAAGGGAGAGACTTCGAATAACAAGTGCGTGACTGCGGCGTTGGACCCGCAAACGTGGCTGGTGTAGTGACTAAAATAAATCATAAAAATCATGTAAGAAGGCACTATAGCCAAATCTGTTATTAAATCTGATCGAACTTAAAAAAAAAAAAAAATAACAACAACAAGTAAGAGGTTCTAGTCGGGAGCTCCTGACTAGGGGATACCCTGAACCCTCATATTCCTACACCAAATGCAGCGCGCGCTTGTAGATAGAGAGTAGCGGGGAGGTGGCGATAGGTATAAAATGAAAGATAATCGATATATATATACTTTTCTAGAAGCTACATGTCAAGTTTGGTAACTCTAGCTCTTATTATTTACCAAAATTGCTTAAAAAACAGGATATCGATATACATTTTTATCGATTACTTGGAAACGGGGCAAGTTATCGATTATCGGAAACAAACTCGATCTGCGTAGGACCTAGGAGCACCTACATCCAAAATTTCAAGTCTCTAGCTCTTATAGGTTCTGAGATCCTTGCGTTCATACATACGGACGGACGGACGGACGGACGGACGGACGGACGGACGGACAGACAGACGGACATGGCTAGATCGACTCGGCTATTAATGCTGATCAAGAATATATATACTTTATGGGGTCGGAGATGCTTCCTTCTGCCTGTTACATACATTTGGATTTTGCACAAAAACATAATACCCCTTTTACCCATTTTTAATGGGTTCAGGGTATAAAAACAAAAGAAACAAAGATAAAAGAAATCTTGCTTGCGTTATATTTTATATTATCTGCTAGAATAAGAACAAAAGTTTTTCAGAATTTGATTTGACAGCAGTAAACAAAATTTGTCAAAAAAAAAAAATTACTTTGTGTTACCTTTTATGCCACTCTAAAAATTGTGCTGCAACGGCACATACTTTCTTGCTTATACGCTTCTCGTGGTTCAGAGCTGAGGCGTAATTCGACCCATATTTCGACTTTCTGTTTTGTTTTTGCGTCCGCTAGACCACGCGTGCATTTATTTGTTTTTGCTTTTAATGCCCATGAACTCGTCTTTCGGTCAGTATAGGCCCCCCGCAAGAACTCTAGCGACTCGGATTCTGACTGTGACAACCGCATCAGAATCACAGCTCCGCGATTTGCCCCTACAGTCCCCCCCACTTCGAACAAAATGGATCCAGAGCAACTTAGAGAGATAATTCAAACGGCCATAAGCAATGCCCTAACAGAACAAGCCAATGCAAGCAGGCAAAGAGAGCAGCTATTAGTGCAGAAAATTAATAAATTATCTGAACAAATGGCAGCAGCTAACGTTGCTGCCCCACAAGTAGTAGCGTATGCTGCTATTGAGATTAGAAATGACATTGGCTGCGACGAGCCACTAGACGCCGTCAAATGCTTACCTGAGTTTGCAGGAATACAGGAATCTTATGTTTCTTGGAGGCAAGCGGCATTAGCCGCCTACCACATTTTCAAGCCATATAATGGCAGTTTTCGGCATTATCAGGCCGTTATAATTATAAGAAGCAAAATAAGGGGCCCCGCGGATGCGGTGCTGGCCTCATTTGGCACTGTGTTAAATTTCGATGCGATAATAAATCGCCTTGATTTCACATACAGTGACAAACGGCCGATCCATGTAATTGAACAAGAGTTAGGCACCTTGAGGCCTTGCCCATACTCCAGTATTATGACGAAGTGGAGAAAAAACTAACCCTACTGACCAACAAGGTCAATATGTCTTACGAGCACGTTATGGCAAAAGGTCTTTGTGAGAAGTTCCGTGACGACGAGTTGCGCGATTTCAAATCGGGGCCTAAGCGCAATCTCACGGATGTGCTCTTCGCAGCTGTTAACACAGGCAGGGGCATCGCTTTGCTTAGCGACAAGTCAGCTTAAATGGGGTTCAGAAATTGAACTAACGTCGATTGCTCAGATGCACCTCCTTTAGTAAAGAACAAATTCCTGAAACTGCTAAATGACAGGAAAAGGACCTTTGCAGACCCCAATGTGGCCTTACCATACAATACGTCGGTGGTGGCCACCATAAGAACAATAAATGAGGAACCCATTTATGCAAAGCTTTACCCATATCCTGTGGGGGCAGCTGACTTCGTCAATAAAGAGATTCAAAACGACGTTGGACCTCAAGTCTGGCTACCATCAAATCATGCTCGCAGAACGCGATCGTGAGAAAACTTCCTTCTCAGTAAATGGGGGGAAGTATGAGTTTCGAACACTCCCGTTCGGTCTGAAAAATGCAGCCAGCATCTTTCAGAGGACCATTGACGATATCTTGCGAGAGCAGATGACGTGATTATCTTCTCTGAAGATGAAGAGTCACTTGTCAAACAAGTAGACTGGGTCCTGAAGAGCTTATATGTGTGAACTTCCTTGGGTTTATAGTCACTTGCAACGCGCGACAACAGACCCAGAAAAGGTGAAAGCCATACAGGACTTCCCAGAGCCGAAAACGGTATTCGAAGTCAGGTCATTTCTGGGTCTCGCAAGTTATTATAGATGTTTCATAAAAGACTTCGCAGCAATAGCAAGGCCTATTTCGGAAATTCTAAAAGGGGAAAATGGAACAGTCAGTAGGCATAGATCGCCGAACATTCAGGTGCAGTTCTCCGAAACGCAACAACGTGCGTTTCAAAAGCTATGTAATATTTTGGTATCAGAAGATGTCATGCTGAGGTATCCAGACTATAAAAAAGCATTCGATTTAACAACCGATGCTTCGGCCTATGGCATAGGCGCAGTTCTTTCCCAAGCGGGGCGTCCGATTACAATGATTTCACCAACATTGAAAGACAGACGTGAAATATGCTACCAACGAGAGGGAGCTGTTGGCTATTATATGGGCGCTTGCCAAGTTGCGATATTATCTGTATGGGGTCAAGGACATAAACATTTTCACTGATCACCAGCCGTTAACCTTCGCAGCATCGGAGTCAAACCCTAATGCGAAGATTATACGATGGAAATCGCGCATCGATGAGTCGAATGCGCGGAATTTCTACAAACCTGGCAAAGAAAACCTGGTTTCAGACGCTTTGTCCAGACAACAACTCAATGTTGTAGAAGGACAAGAAATCGAGTCTTGTGCGGCAACGATCCACAGTGAAGTTTCTTTGACTCACACCATTGAAACAACAGATAAGCCTCTGAATTGCTTTCAAAATCAGATAATATTGGAGGAGGCGCGCTTTCCTTTGAAGCGCAGTTTTATACTGTTTGGGAACAAGAGGCGACACTCGATAAGCTTTATTAGATGAGCTGGGAGACATAATCATACCAAGAGGTGTAAACGCTTTTCATTGCGACTTGCACACTCTCGCGATGATACAAGACGATGATTCTTACTTGCATCGACAAGTTTTCAAAATTCGCTGTCGTACAGCTTATCTCTTCAAGGACCATTGAGGACCTGAAGCCAGCATTGCTTCAGCTCATGAACTTTTTTTCAAAAGCGAAATCGATATACTGTGACAATGAACCAGCATTGAATTCACAGATGATTTCAACCATGCTGTACAATAATTTTGGAGTAAGTATGTCAAACGCGCCACACCTTCATATTGTGTCGAATGGACAAGTAGAGCGCTTTCATAGCACGTTGTTAGAGCTTGCCAGATGTTTAAAAATCGACAAGAACATAAGCGACACCGTTGAGGTCATTTTCCGGCAACTGCTGGGTACAACAAGTCAGTCCACTCGGTCATTAATTAAAGACCAGTTGACGTTGTTCAAGCACATCCGGATGAGCCTCAACAAGATATACAACGCAAAATCAACAATGCACAGATCGCGCTCAGAACTAAAGAGAACGCCTCCCGGCAGAATAGAGTCTTTGAGGTCGGTGAAAAGGTTTTAGTAAAGTCCAACCGAAGGCTTGGAAATAATCACGCCATTGTGCGAGGAAAGAACTGTACAAGCGGACCTGGGGACCACGGTCCTCATTAATGGGAGGATGGTCCTCAAGGATAATTTGAAATAATTCCAGCAAACGAGTCCTTGCATACATTTTTTATTCTTTTATAAGCCACTTGGCGCAATTCTTATTTAGTATAAGTTTCATTACATTTTATATTATGTCGCTTTTTGGTGGTGGGATATGGCTTCACAAACTAAAAATAGCTAAAAACGAAAACTTCACTCCACAGGTTTGGATTTGTCCTTCTCTTCTTCCTGTCCTTGACTTCGGCACGCATCACGGACTACTCTCAGTCCAAATACATCCCCATTGTTTATGGCCGTGTCCTAGTGTGGGAAGAATACGCCTACGTTAAACATTCAGCGAATCTCTCAGAATGCATGCGTGTGGTAGAAGAAACAGTCAAATTGAATGACATGTTCCCACAGTCGCATATGAAAAAGCTTCTGAGCGTGGATGCAGATCACCTCCGAGATTTACTAGAGGCGTTGGGCGCGCACCACAGAGTGGACAGGAGCTTAGACTTCTTAGGTTCCATGTTGAAGGTTGTGGCAGGCACACCGGATGCCGGTGATTTAGAAAAAACTCGGTTCATTGGGGCACAATTAATTAATTCAAACAATAAGCAAATAGAAATTAACACAAGAATCCAGGTACAAATCCATCAACTTACTTCTACAGTCAATCAAATTCTAAAAACAACTAAAGACACTCAAACCGTTACTGGCCATTTATATGAGACATTGCTAGCCAGAAATCGAATATTAATGATGGAGTTGCAAAATCTAATGCTGGCAATAACTCTTGCAAAGGTTAACATTGTTAGCCAAAACATTCTCGATCATTCAGATTTGGCATCAGTTTGGCTGGAGGAACCCACTTATAGTCCTCTCCGGGAGCCACATTTTGTCATCTAGCATCCGGGAGTTCATGCGCCAGAGAGCTCCACGCAGGCGGGATAGCGAATTGCGAAATCCAACCAAGCAATTTAGACGCTATCACTTTCGTAGATGACGGAATCCCCATCGTAAATGACAGGCCAGCGAAAGTGCAAGTGGACAACGGCACCGAAAACTGGGTACATGGCACACACCTCATCACCTTCATCGACCGCGCTGCGGTCAACGGAACTTTATTCATTAACCATAACAACGTGCAGAATAAGGTCCTGGGTACTGCTAACACCCCCTTACTAAATATCACGGCCAGCCGGGATATCCTCAGTCTTCCGTACCTTCACCGACTGACTGAAAGTAACCTGGAGGAGATCCAGAAAATCAAAGAGGACCTCGGTAGTAAAGACGTATACCAGATAATATGCATCGTGGGAGTGGTATGCGTTTTGCTCATCGGCATCGGTCTTGCGTTTTAGCGAATAAATAGCGGCAGAAAGTCTGCGCTACAGTTAAGAGAAGTGATCGCAGAAATACGGTCGGTCGAGGGCGGCCTTGGTCTTAAAGGGGGAGTAGTTAAGCGGAGTCAACGAACGGTTGGCCAGAATATGACTCCGGCCACAATTGCTGAATAAGCATTGGGCCGGATGTCGTTGCATAGCCGGCAGACACAGCATATTTGCGTGGCCGCTATGAACGAAGAAATAATTTAAGAATCATATTCTGTTAGCTTTAAGCCCTAAGAATTGAATCGCATGTTTTTAGTTCTGAATGGCCTCTGTGAGTGACACAAGCAAAAATATATTCTACTCCGCCACTTGACCGTTATTATTAAACAGTTGATCTTTTATTGCTGAGCCACAAGGCCAGTATTGGAAACCTGAATAATACCAATTTACATACGTAGGCACTCGTACACTTTCCTTCCCAACAAATAAAAAGATGAATTAATTACGTTTTCACATTTAATCCGACAAGGTGCTTCACAATATTGTTTCCCAATTAATATTGTTAATTCATGTTCTTAGTCCGACACACAAACATACACCAAGTTCATACAGCACGTATTGTTTGTACAAACATACATATATATTAAATCACACGACATAATAAATCCAAATCCGAATATAATTATCCACGTGCATTTTAAATACACTCACTATATTTAACACATTGTAATATTTAATAAAAATAAATACAAACTCCAGTTCAATTTATCAACTTGTTATTTATTACCTAGTGCAAACGAATATGTTTCTGCAACCACATAGTACATACGTTCTATAAATAAGTCCACAAATCATATATACTATGTGTGTCCACATATAAAATTTTTTGGTGCATAATATTCATCAAAATAAATATCACAGCAAATATTATAATTATAAAATGCAATTACACCCGGCATATGTGCGCATATACATACATACACACATACACACACACTTAAAAACCAACAGCTACCGAATCGCATTTCTGTTTAAACGTTTGTATGCAATTGCACATAGTCCAATATAATTATTGTTGTTCCGAGACGCACCAATAAAAACACAAAAATCATAATTAAAATCACCATAGTCCTATTTATTTATTCTAAGTAAACAAAAACACTACACATTTGTCAGTGGTGTGTACTCAGCCACAATAGTGGGTATTTTATGAGTACTACAAAAAATAAAACAAGTAAGAGGTTCTAGTCGGGAGCTCCCGACTAGGGGATACCCTGAACCCTCATATTCCTACACCAAATGCAGCGCGCGCTTATAGATAAAGAGTAGCGGGGAGGTGGCGATAGGTATAAAATGAAAGATAATCGATATATATATACTTTTCTAGAAGCTACATCTCAAGTTTGGTAACTCTAGCTCTTATTATTTACCAAAATTGCTTTAAAAACAGGATATCGATATACATTTTTATCGATTACTTGGAAACGGGGCAAGTTATCGATTATCGGAAACAAACTCGATCTGCGTAGGACCTAGGAGCACCTACATCTAAAATTTCAAGTCTCTAGCTCTTATAGGTTCTGAGATCCTTGCGTTCATACATACGGACGGACGGACGGACGGACGGACGGACGGACGGACTTACGGACGGACGGACAGACAGACGGACATGGCTAGATCGACTCGGCTATTAATGCTGATCAAGAATATATATACTTTATGGGGTCGGAGATGCTTCCTTCTGCCTGTTACATACATTTGGATTTTGCACAAAAACATAATACCCCATTTACCCATTTTTAATGGGTTCAGGTGACATCTGGTCCATGGAAGGGGTTAGACATACATATGATGTCTTTTATTCGCTTACACTACAGGAAATTGCTTTGGTTTAATCTCTTCTATATGATTTGTGCGATAGAACGGCATCACTGTTTATTTTGATCTCGCTCGCACTTAGGGGGTAGATGCAGGATGCCTTTGCTCCTTGTGCTCATACAACTCATTACGTAATTCAGCTACTCCCACGATGTAGGTCTCTTCAAACACATCCCTGATTGCCGTATAAAAATACCTTGTTCTAATCTCCTCGTTGTCTCGCACTCGTACAAGTTGCTGATGGTTGCGTTTAAATTCTGCGTTACTTTCTACCAGCGATTCGAGCCTGGCCTCGAGCTAGGTATCCGTATGTACCGATTCATCAGCCTTGTATTTTTTCAGTGATTTCTCCAACGAGGTTAACAGTGCAGTTTGCTCAAAAGTTAAATACAAAAGATTTTCGGCCATTATGAATACCTAACCTTACACGTTAGTGTCAAATTGCACTCACCTTTTCAATTAAGTCGCACTGTCTTCAGCAATCACGATCCAATGTCCAACTCTAAATTCCTCAGTCCAATCGCCAAGAATCAATCCTCACAGGAGGCACCAAAAATATGTTGGGTATCGGCTGCGCCAGGTGCGGAGCCCCAAACTGCCGGTAGATATGATGCGGCCTGCGGCGTGGCGGTTTTGAGGGTTTTGTACGATTGGTGGGAATGTTTAGGTTAGCAAAAGAATCCCAGTTCACGAGCGGGGTTGTTGATTTTAAACTTCAACTTTTATTGAACTTAACCTGAATACTATAATTATTAATTTGACCTACACAGAGCATACGTCCGTTGACTTGGACTGACGCTCACAGACTTCAACATGTGTTGCAAATTCTAATAGAATAACAAAATACAAGAAAATAAGATATCTTAAAGTAACAGGACTGAATGCTCGTCCGCTTGAGAGAGCCACTAAATTCAACTCAACTCAACCGTGATATCGCGTGATCTATTGAGTGATAAGACATTACTTAAATGTGGCTGATCCAAGCGCAGGTGCATTTTCGTTAATCGCTCTATTCATGAGCTCTCTTATAATATCCGCTCTTAGGCTGGCGTGATTGCTTTTGCTGATTGGCTGTAGCCCAAACAACTACCAATAATTCACACTTGTGATAATAATGCCACAATACTTCCAGCTCGTTCTTAAGTAGTACGTCAAATCAATATTGTTTCGCCTGAAAACAATATTTTCATTCCGAATCCAGAAATCGATAAAGGAATATTTATTGGAAATACTTTTACCAATAATCAACAAACATTTGTCCGACATTTAAATACAACAAATTCAACAAATATAGTAATTCCTAACAACATTAAAATATAAAAGCTAAGTGACTATGAAACAGTCCAAGAAATTAGAACACATCGCCAGGAAATGGTCTTGGAAAAATCACAAGAGAACTTTCCCCAATTATTTAAAAAGCAACTAGAAGATCTCTGCACCAAGTATACTGACATATTCGGACTTGAAACCGAATTAATATCAACTTACACTTTTCATAAACAAGAATTGAGCCTTAACGATACTAAGCCAGTGTACAAAAAGCAAATACAGAATTCCTCATACTCATAAAGAAGAAGTAAACTACAAAATTGTAGAGCCCTCTGTATCGGAATATAACAGCCCAATACTTCTCGTTCTATAAAAGGGATTACCGGGATTCGATACCAAGAGATGGCGAGTAGTTATAGACTATCGTCTAATAAATAAAAAACTCCTCTAAGACAATTTTCCGTTACCAAGAATACATGATATTCTTGATCAATTAGGAAGAGCTAAACATTCTTCATGCTTGGACTTAATGTCCGGTTTCCACCAAATAATTTCTAAAGCACAATCTAGAAATATTACGTCTTTTTAAAGAGCAATGGCTCTTATCGTTTCACACAATTACCATATGAATTAAAATTAGATCCAAATTCTTTTCATTCATTTTCGGGATTAGACCCTTTACAAGCATTCCTTGTATATGGCTTAATCGACATCGGTTGTTCCGAAAATCACATGATCAAAAACTTTTTGTATAATATTTTATTTAATAAACGGCTTTTAAGGTCGATAATTGCCTTATGCACCATTTGTTTGTCGTTTGTAACATTTTCCAGGTTTTTGTCAGGAAAAACTAGTTTAAATTCGTCATGTTGTGAGGTTTACAACATTGTTATTTATCAGGTAGTCAGTCTGAGAGGAGGGGTCGCGACGCCCTAGGGATGGGTGGCCGCAGTTGGGGGTGGAGTATCTGGGCAAGTGTCCTTCTCCTTAATCTCCTGATGGGGCGGGCACCTTGGAGAGTATTAGCGAACCTGTTGGCGTGTGTGGCTAGCTTGGCTTGGTCTTCAACCCAGGGGATATGCAGATCTCTGTGGAGGTCGCTGTTGCGCAGGTAATATGGCGCACCTGCCATCCGGCGGAGAGCCTTGCTTTGAAGGGATTGGAGTCTCATCCTGTTTAAAGGAGCAGCCAAGCCCCAGACTGTATGGCGTATCGCCAGATGGGTGCCAGAACTTGTAAGTAGACAAGTCGTTTGCTTGCAAGCGAAAGTTTGCTACGAGGGTTGAGCAGCCAATTTAGCTGGCCAGTTTATTTCTGCAGCGTTGCACAACACCTCTAATGTGGCTGGCGGAATTTAAACGCTTATCAAGGGTGACGTCCAAGTATTTTGTTTTGCTCTCTTGGTTAAGCGTCAGTCCGTTTAGCCTCATCGCTGGCGGTACTCCTCTTCTAATTGTGAAGCACACAGTAGTGCTTTTGGCAGGGCTTTATTTTAAGTTCCAGCGTTGAGCCCAAGAGCTAAGGAGGTCCAGGTAGTTCTGCCCAGCATCTGCAGCAACCACTGGGGATCTGGCGCTGACCATTGGGCAGACGTCGTCGGCATATGAGGTCATTAGGAGTGCACGCGAAGGCGGAGAAGAATGAACATAATAGTGGCCCAACCTGATGGTTGGGGGACTGCTCTGCCCTTACTTTCACCCTGAAGGAACGACCCTCCAAGTAGGATCGGATCAGAGTGAAGTAGGGCGAGGGCAGACCGCTTATCAGCCCTAGGGGCCAGGGGAGTCAGGCCCTGTCACTGAGGATAAAGCAGCTCTGGTGTCTTCAATCTCAGCTTCAGTGGCGAAGCTGAAAGGCGTGAAACGCTCTTCGAGGTGGGCAGCAAGGGTTGCAGCCTGTTCAGCATCCGAGCGGCACCAGGAGACGTTGATTCTTTTCAGGGGAGTCTGCCTCAGAATCTGGCGTTTTGTACCGCGTGTCGCCTTCCACAGCGAGAATTCCGAGTTATTTTTGGATGACATGTTCATCAGTATGTTATCGAAGTGACTAGCCCGTTGCGCTTGTAGCTCGCGATGTAGTTTGTCAGCTTTCCTGCGCCAGTTCGCCTTATCGGCGGGGTGTCTAGTGCGCGACCAGATCTTGCGCAGTCTTCTTTTTTCCTTTAGTAAAATTATCGGTGCCAGTAATGGCTGGGCAGTGGACGCTTAGCTTCTGCTGCTGCATTCTGCACCTTTTCGGTAAAACCGCTGAGGGCGTCGTCCATATCTGGGTAGATGGAATCGTTAAGCTTGCGGCGGAAGACATTGATATTAGGTTGGTTAGTATCTGGCAGCGGTGTTGATTGATATCATTAGTGGCAAGTGATTGGAGCTGAGGTCAAGGAGAGATTTAATTCTGAGCGTCCAGTGTGGGAGACCCCTGTATATTGCAAAATCGAGGCAAGATGGTCTAAGGACTGCCTGTGGTGGAAGCCTCGTGGGGCTGCCAGTGGCTAAACATTCGCGCGTCGTGCATGAAATCGGTGAGCTCACGTCCTGGCGTTGCTGCGGCTGGCCCCCCAAAGCTGGTGGTGTGCGTTCCAATCACCGCCCAATAGGCACTTTGGATCAAGGGTGCTAAAGCGCTGACGGAGCTCGTTTGCACTCCATCTGAAGCCGGGCTGGCAGTATATGGCCCCAAACTCGACGTTTCCAGCTGCCGATGAGACTATTGCAGAGGCCAACTGCAGGTCGGTGCGGATGAGTATTGCGGCGCCACCCCAGCGTCGTCGCGCGGGGTGATTCGCTGGGTAGAAGGAGTAACCAGGAATGCGAGGAGTCTCCAGATCGTGCATGTGCGTTTCGCTTAAGAGTGCGATGTCTACCTTGTGGAGCTGCATGTAGAATTGCAACTCGTGGATTTTGGCTGGACGCCACCCGCATCCCAGCACAGAGCCCTAAGGGTCCTCATTTTGAGAGAAGCGCGCTGAGGAGGTCGAGCATGCAATTCTGCATCTGCATGTTCGCCTCTTGCATATTGAAAAAGCTCTGCTTCGTAGTATTTCGAGATCCGATTGCTTCGAGAACTCGATCTATAGGAGAATAGTTTTCGATGTGGTTTTGTGGATGGCTCTTGTGGGGCAGGTTGTTGTTGAGCATCACGTTGGCGGAGGCGAGGCGTTTGTTGTTGGCCTTGGTATTGCTGCTGTTGTTGTCGTAGCCGAGGGAGCCGTGATAGGGCGATGAACTGTCCAAAAGTGGGCCATTCGTCTTGCATGGAGCTTTTGCCACCGGCAACTTCGGCGTATTTGTTGCCTGTTGTGGAGGTGCAGGTTGGGGCCAGATAAATCGTCGCGGATCTTGGTGTGAGATGTTGAGTTGTGAAGTCCTTTTATGACTATTTTGTACGGCCACTCATCTTTGAGCTGATACATGTAAAACTCGATTTTAGCAGCTTAGAGGAGTTTTTGAACAGATCTGAATGTTTCTGCGTCTTGGGCATATAACCGGGCTATACCGCCTACTGAAGTTCTTGGTTAGACTTTGCGCAGGTTGACGATGTTTTTTTGGAGCAGGTTTTTTTTGATCAGCGATTCCTGTAATGGGAGTAGGGCTACTATGCTCAGGACTTAAGTGGATGGCGGCTCCATTGGATGCTTTGTCGCGGGCAGTACAGGCGTTCAGGCTCACGTCGGCCTCTTGTTCCGAGTCGCTGGATGCGGCCAAATTATTCTACACGCAGCCTTTTTGGGTGCGCTATTTAATCTCGCCCAGGAGGTTTGAGAGCGAGTCTGCGTAGGTGACGGACATTTTTTCCATATCTTCGCTATTCTCGACTGTTGATTCGTCGTCTGAATCGCTACTTAGAGCATGGAATCTGTTGCTAATTGCATTAGAGATCGGGGAGGAGCTTTAAAATGATTTTTTATTTATAGTGCTCTTGCGTTTGGGCTGAGCAGGGGGAGAGAGTTGCTTCGCAACTTTGCGCTTGCGCAGCTGCAGCTGTCTTTGAATTGTAGCTGGATCAAAGTCACCTAGTTGAAGATTGCCTAGGTTTTTGTTACTGAAGGCGATGTCCGCGCTGATGGCAGGAGAGACGGCGAAATGCTGTAAGTGATTCAAGTTCTGGTCGGCTGAAAGCCCCTGCACTTGATTGTTAGCTTAGGAATTGTCTGGTGGTGGGATGTTACTGGTTGCTGCATGACTGGAACGGGTGATGCTGCGTGTGCTGCATACATGGACATCAGGGACGTCGTCGTATTTGAAGTTTTTATGGAATGGCAGCCTGAAAAATTCTAAAGCTGGTTGCTATATTTGTAGGCAACTCTGCATTGTTAATGGCTGCACTGACTTTCCCAGTTAGCAATTTTTGCTTATGTGCCAATTGCACGTTTGCAGCTTTGACTTTTGCGTTTTTCATTATTTTGAGCACTTTAACACTGTTTTAATTGATTTGGTGGTTAAATTCACTCTAAGTGTGTTAAAGCCACTGTTGGGCGTAAGATTTGCGTTGTCATTGAGCTCTTTGATTCACATACACGAGAAAGTAAGATTTTAAAGAAAAGGAAAGAATTTTTTGGAAGAAACGCGTACTTTAGGAGCACCATCTGCTAAAATCGAGTCAGCTCAAGTCAGCTTCTCGGACGCGGTTTGAGAAGGAAATAATAATTCACAAAGCCAAGCCCGCCAATCTGAGCAGTCAGCAGCAGGAGCTATGGAAGCCATGGTTACTCGATTGGAGTTGATGCTGGAAAAAATGATGGAGAAATTATTTAACCAGATGACGCAAGAGCTAGCCACTGTTGTTGGTATGCAAGTAAGGCTTAACATCACCCTCTGGAATTCGAACGGCTTATGGAAGAGCAGGCCAGAGGTCGAACACTTTGTGAAGACCACCAACACAGATATACTCCTTATATTACAAACTCACTTCTCCCAGATATCGTACTTCTCCATCAAAGGCTTTGATATTATTTACACCAACCACCCAAACGGTAGAGCCCGTGGTGGAGCTGCAGTTCTCATCAAACAAGGAATAAAATATATTGAAGTGCCAGCATACCAACAAGATTGTTTGTAGTGTGACAAGGTCGGGCTGCCCAGCCCGCTCGGCGACCTCACAATCGCGGCTGCGTATCTCCCACCCAGGTATAACGTTAGGGACGACGAGCTTAGTCACCTTTTGGAAAGCCTTGGCCCCAGGTTTATAATTGGTGGCGATTTCAATGCCAAACACTCCTGGTGGGGCTCGCGAGCCAAGAACCCCAAAGGTCAAGCTCTTTACCAAAGCATTCAGAAAAAAGAACTAAGCCGCCACTCACCTAGTGAACCCGCATACTGGCCCACGGATCTGCGCAAGATCCCTTACATACTAGACATTGCTATCTCCAAAGGTATAGCTTCCAATAAAATAGAATGCAGTGTCAATGAGAACTTATTCTCCGACCACACCGCTGTAACACTACATATCATTACCCCGGTCGAGAAAAAAGCGGCGCGCATAAGGCTGATTAAAAATGACATGGACATAGACAGACAAAAAAAAGATACCTTTAAAAAAAAAATTCACAATGCTGCAGAGATAGCCACCCCGAGAAACAGCTTCAACTCTAGAACGCCAGCAAGAGACCTTTATCTCTGGACTCCTGAGGTACCTGCTTTCGTTGCGGAAAAGAGGCACCTCAGGCGTTGTTGGTTATCCACCCGCAGCCCATGGCGTAAAAACCTCCTGAACAGAGCCCCAAAACGCCTAAAGGAGCTACTACAAAACTTGAAGTGCGCTTTTGATAGGTTCCTCGAGGATCTCGTACCAGGAGACCCATCAAATAGCTTATGGCAGGTCACATGCCATATTAAACGGCCTATTAGAAGGGCAGCTGTTGTTCGAAAAGCAAATGCGGACTGGTGCCGATCAGACCAAAAAAGAGCAGATGACTTTGCAGAGCACCTCCATGACTCATTCACGCCAATTTATCGCTGCTCATTGGCAGATAAAGCGAACACTAACCGTTTCTTGGAGCTACCAAGTATGGGTGACTCACGGATCGCATCACCATCTCTTGACGAGATTGAGAATAAGGTTGCTCTACTCAACCCAAAAATGGCGCCTGGACACGTTGCCATCGACGCAAAGGCGATAAAAATGCTTCTCAAAAATGTTATCCAGCTGCTAACCAACGTTATTAACCGATGCTTTGAGATTGGATATTGCCCTCCCAGTGGAAACGAGCTGAGGTAATTTTAATACCAAAGCCTGGCAAACCTGAGGCCGATCTCTCCTGATCTCTCGTCCCATAAGATTACTGGCTACTCTCTCTAAATTGCTCGAACGATTTTTTTACCATCAGTCCACCAGTTCGGCTTCTGGCACCTCCACGGAACACCGGAACAGTGCCATAGGATAGTAGAGCGAATAATGCAGGCATTCGAAGAAGAGAAGTATTGCTGTGCGGTCGCCACGTATGCGGATAATACTGCTTTTCTAACAATGTCCTCCATTATGCAGCGTCAATTTGACTCCCTGGACAGCTGGCTGAAAAGGTGAAACATCGCGATCAATCAAGAAAAGTCCACCCATACCACCTTTACGCTGCATAAAGGGAACTGTCCTCTAGTTTTCCTAGATGGAATACAGATTCCCGTGAGCACAACGCCCAATTATCTAGGCATCACACTCGACAAACGGCTGACGCGAACATATTGTGCGCAAAGGGAAGCAGGCAGAAATCAAGCTGATAAAATATTACCTGCTGAGGCAGGCAGTCCAAATTGAAGCTTCGCGTCAAGCTTTTTATATACAAATCAATTATTAAGCCAACATGGACTTACGGCATCCATCTTTGGGCTACCGCCAGAAAGAGCAACCTGAACATTATTCAGCGGTTTCAAAATAAAAACAGCCAGCTAAATATACCCACAACACTTCCAGCTCGTTCTGAAGTAGTACGTCAAATCAATCCGAATCCAGAAATCGATAAAGGAATATTCATTGGAAATACTTTTACCAATAATCAACAAACATTTGTCCGAATTTTAAATACAACAAATTCAACAAATATAGTAATTCCTAACAACATTAAAATATAAAAGCTAAGTGACTATGAAACAGTCCAAGAAATTAGAACACATCGCCAGGAAATGGTCTTGGAAAAATCACAAGAGAACTTTCCCCAATTATTTAAAAAGCAACTAGAAGATCTCTGCACCACTGTATCGGAATATAACAGCCCAATACCTCTCGTTCCATAAAAGGGATTACCGGGATTCGATACCAAGAGATGGCGAGTAGTTATAGACTATCGTCTAATAAATAAAAAACTCCTCTTAGACAATTTTCCGTTACCAAGAATAGATGATATTCTTGATCAATTAGGAAGAGCTAAATATTCTTCATGCTTGGACTTAATGTCCGGTTTCCACCAAATAAGTTCTAAAGCACAATCTAGAAATATTACGTCTTTTTAAAGAGCAATGGCTCTAATCGTTTCACACAATTACCATATGAATTAAAATTGGATCCAAATTCTTTTCAAAGGATGATGACAATAGCATTTTCGGGATTAGACCCTTTACAAGCATTCTTGTATATGGCTTAATCGACATCGGTTGTTCCGAAAATCACATGATCAAAAACTTTTTGTATATTTTATTTAATAAACGGCTTTTAAGGTCGATAATTGCCTTATGCACCATTTGTTTGTCGTTTGTAACATTTTCCAGGTTTTTGTCAGGAAAAACTAGTTTAAATTCATCATGTTGTGAAGTTTACAACATTGTTATTTATCAGGTAGTCAGTCTGAGAGGAGGGGTCGCGACGCCCTAGGGATGGGTGGCCGCAGTTGGGGATGGATTATCTGTGCAAGTGTCCTTCTCCTTAATCTCCTGATGGGGCGGGCACCTTGGAGAGTATTAGCGAGCCTGTTGGCGTGTGTGGCTAGCTTGGCTTGGTCTTCAACCCAGGGGATCTGCAGATCTCTGTGGAGGACGCTGTTGCGCAGGTAATATGGCGCACCTGTCATCCGGCGGAGAGCCTTGCTTTGAAGGGATTGGAGTCTCATCCTGTTTGAAGGAGCAGCCAAGCCCCAGATCTGTATGGCGTATCGCCAGATGGGTGCCAGAACTTGTAAGTAGACAAGTCGTTTGCTTGCAAGCGAAAGTTTGCTACGAGGGTTGAGCAGCCAATTTAGCTAGCCAGTTTATTTCTGCAGCGTTGGACAACACCTCTAATGTGACTGGCGGAAGTTAAACGCTTATCAAGGGTGACGTCCAAGTATTTTGTTTTGCTCTCTTGGTTAAGCGTCAGTCCGTTTAGCCTCAGCGCTGGCGGTACTCAGTGGCGATGCTGAAAGGCGTGAAACGCTCTTTGAGGTGCGCAGCAAGGGTTGCAGCCTGTTCAGCCTCCGAGCGGCACCAGGAGCCGTTGATTCTTTTGAGGGGAGTCTGCCTCAGAGGCTGGCGTTTTGTACCGCGTGTCGCCTTCCACAGCGAGAATTCCGAGTTATTTTTGGATGACATGTTCATCAGTATGTTATCGAAGTGACTAGCCCGTTGCGCTTGTAGCTCGCGATGTAGTTTGTCAGCTTTCCTGCGCCAGTTCGCCTTATCGGCGGGGTGTCTAGTGCGCGACCAGATCTTGCGTAGTCTTCTTTTTTCCTTTAGTAAAATTATCGGTGCCAGTAATGGCTGGGCAGTGGACGCTTAGCTTCTGCTGCTGCATTCTGCACCTTTTCGGTAAAACCGCTGAGGGCGTCGTCCATATCTGGGTAGATGGAATCGTTAAGCTTGCGGCGGAAGACATTGGTATTAGGTTGGGTAGTATCTGGCAACGGTGTTGATTGATATCATTAGTGGCAAGTGATTGGAGCTGAGGTCAAGGAGAGATTTAATTCTGAGCGTCCAGTGTGGGAGACCCCTGTATATTGCAAAATCGAGGCAAGATGGTCTAAGGACTGCCTGTGGTGGAAGCCTCGTGGGGCTGCCAGTGGCTAAACATTCGCGCGTCGTGCATGAAATCGGTGAGCTCACGTCCTGGCGTTGCTGCGGCTGGCCCCCCAAAGCTGGTGGTGTGCGTTCCAATCACCGCCCAATAGGCACTTTGGATCAAGGGTGCTAAAGCGCTGACGGAGCTCGTTTGCACTCCATCTGAAGCCGGGCTGGCTGTATATGGCCCCAAACTCGACGTTTCCAGCTGCCGATGAGACTATTGCAGAGGCCAACTGCAGGTCGGTGCGGATGAGTATTGCGGCGCCACCCCAGCGTCGTCGCGCGGGGTGATTCGCTGGGTAGAAGGAGTAACCAGGAATGCGAGGAGTCTCCAGATCGTGCATGTGCGTTTCGCTTAAGAGTGCGATGTCTACCTTGTGGAGCTGCATGTAGAATTGCAACTCGTGGATTTTGGCTGGACGCCACCCGCATCCCAGCACAGAGCCCTAAGGGTCCTCATTTTGAGAGAAGCGCGCTGAGGAGCTCGAGCATGCAATTCTGCATCTGCATGTTCGCCTCTTGCATATTGAAAAAGCTCTGCTTCGTAGTATTTCGAGATCCGATTGCTTCGAGAACTCGATCTATAGGAGAATAGTTTTCGATGTGGTTTTGTGGATGGCTCTTGTGGGGCAGGTTGTTGTTGAGCATCACGTTGGCGGAGGCGAGGCGTTTGTTGTTGGCCTTGGTATTGCTGCTGTTGTTGTCGTAGCCGAGGGAGCCGTGATAGGGCGTTGAACTGTCCAAAAGTGGGCCATTCGTCTTGCATGGAGCTTTTGCCACCGGCAACTTCGGCGTATTTGTTGCCTGTTGTGGAGGTGCAGGTTGGGGCCAGATAAATCGTCGCGGATCTTGGTGTGAGATGTTGAGTTGTGAAGTCCTTTTATGACTATTTTGTACGGCCACTCCTCTTTGAGCTGATACATGTAAAACTCGATTTTAGCAGCTTAGAGGAGTTTTTGAACAGATCTGAATGTGTCTGCGTCTTGGGCATATAACCGGGCTATACCGCCTACTGAAGTTCTTGGTTAGACTTTGCGCAGGTTGACGATGTTTTTTTGGAGCAGGTTTTTTTTGATCAGCGATTCCTGTAATGGGAGTAGGGCTACTATGCTCAGGACTTAAGTGGATGGCGGCTCCATTGGATGCTTTGTCGCGGGCTTGTTCCGAGTCGCTGGATGCGGCCAAATTATTCTACACGCAGCCTTTTTGGGTGCGCTATTTAATCTCGCCCAGGAGGTTTGAGAGCGAGTCTGCGTAGGTGACGGACATTTTTTTCATATCTTCGCTATTCTCGACTGTTGATTCGTCGTCTGAATCGCTACTTAGAGCATGGAATCTGTTGCTAATTGCATTAGAGATCGGGGAGGAGCTTTAAAATGATTTTTATTTATAGTGCTCTTGCGTTTGGGCTGAGCAGGGGGAGAGAGTTGCTTCGCAACTTTGCGCTTGCGCAGCTGCAGCTGTCTTTGAATTGTAGCTGGATCAAAGTCACCTAGTTGAAGATTGCCTAGGTTATTGTTACTGAAGGCGATGTCCGCGCTGATGGCAGGAGAGACGGTGAAATGCTGTAAGTGATTCAAGTTCTGGTCGGCTGAAAGCCCCTGCACTTGACTGTTAGCTTAGGAATTGTCTGGTGGTGGGATGTTACTGGTTGCTGCATGACTGGAAAGGGTGATGCTGCGTGTGCTGCATACATGGACATCAGGGACGTCGTCGTATTTGAAGTTTTTATGGAATGGCAGCCTGAAAAATTCTAAAGCTGGTTGCTATATTTGTAGGCAACTCTGCATTGTTAATGGCTGCACTGACTTTCCCAGTTAGCAATTTTTGCTTATGTGCCAATTGCACGTTTGCAGTTTTGACTTTTGCGTTTTTCCTTATTTTGAGCACTTTAACACTGTTTTAATTGATTTGGGGGTTAAATTCACTCTAAGTGTGTTAAAGCCACTGTTGGGCGTAAGATTTGCGTTGTCATTGAGCTCTTTTAATCACATACACGAGAAAGTAAGTAAGTAAGAAAGAAAGTAAGTAGGTAAGGAAAGAATTTTTTGGAAGAAACGCGTACTTTAGGAGCACCATCTGCTAAAATCGACCGACAAGTCAGCTTCTCGGACGCGGTTTGAGAAGGAAATAATAATTCACAAAGCCAAGCCCGCCAATCTGAGCAGTCAGCAGCAGGAGCTATGGAAGCCATGGTTACTCGATTGGAGTTGATGCTGAAAAAAATGATGGAGAAATTATTTAACCAGATGACGCAAGAGCTAGCCACTGTTGTTGGTAAGCTATGCAAGTAAGGCTTAACCTCACCCTCTGGAATTCGAACGGCTTATGGAAGAGCAGGCCAGAGGTCGAACACTTTGTGAAGACCACCAACACAGATATACTCCTTATATTACAAACTCACTTCTCCCAGATATCGTACTTCTCCATCAAAGGCTTTGATATTATTTACACCAACCACCCAAACGGTAGATCCCGTGGTGGAGCTGCAGTTCTCATCAAACAAGGAATAAAATATATTGAAGTGCCAGCATACCAACAAGATTGTTTGTAGTGTGGCAAGGTCGGGCTGCCCAGCCCGCTCGGCGACCTCACAATCGCGGCTGCGTATCTCCCACCCAGGTATAACGTTAGGGACGACGAGCTTAGTCACCTTTTGGAAAGCCTTGGCCCCAGGTTTATAATTGGTGGCGATTTCAATGCCAAACACTCCCTGTGGTGCTCGCGAGCCAACAACCCCAAAGGCCAAGCTCTTTACCAAAGCATTCAGAAAAAAGAACTAAGCCGCCACTCACCTAGTGAACCCGCATACTGGCCCACGGATCTGCGCAAGATCCCTTACATACTAGACATTGCTATCTCCAAAGGTATAGCTTCCAATAAAATAGAATGCAGTGTCAATGAGAACTTATTCTCCGACCACACCGCTGTAACACTACATATCATTACCCCGGTCGAGCAAAAAGCGGCGCGCAAAAGGCTGATTAGAAACGACATGGACATAGACAGATACCTTAAAAAAAAGAGACCTTTAAAAAAAAAATTCACAATGCTGCAGAGATAGCCACCCCGAGAAACAGCTTCAACTCTAGAACGCCAGCAAGAGACCTTTATCTCTGGACTCCTGAGGTACCTGCTTTCGTTGCGGAAAAGAGGCACCTCAGGCGCTGTTGGTTATCCACCCGCAGCCCATGGCGTAAAAACCTCCTGAACAGAGCCCCAAAACGCCTAAAGGAGCTAATACAAAACTAGAAGTGCGCTTTTGATAGGTTCCTCGAGGATCTCGTACCAGGAAACCCATCAAATAGCTTATGGCAGGTCACATGCCATATTAAACGGCCTATTAGAAGGGCAGCTGTTGTTCGAAAAGCAAATGCGGACTGGTGCCGATCAGACCAAGAAAGAGCAGATGCCTTTGCAGAGCACCTCCATGACTCATTCACGCCACTTTATCGCTGCTCATTGGCGGATAGAGCGAACACTATCCGTTTCTTGGAGCTACCAAGTATGGCCGACTCACGGATCGCATCAGCATCTCTTGACGAGATTGAGAATAAGGTTGCTCTACTCAACCCAAAATAGGCGCCTGGACACGTTGCCATCGACGCAAAGGCGATAAAAATGCATCTCAAAAATTTTATCCAGCTGCTAACCAACGTTATTAACCGATGCTTTGAGGTTGGACATTGCCTTTCCAGTGGAAACGAGCTGAGGTAATTTTAATACCAAAGCCTGGTAAACCTGAGGCCGATCTCTCCTCCTCTCGTCCCATAAGCTTACTGACTTACGGCATCAATCTTTGGGCTACCGCCAGAAAGAGCAACCTGAACATTATGCCATCGGCCTGTTAGTCACCAGCTCAACAACAAGACGGCTCAAAAGGAAACACCATCTTGACCTCCCCAAAGAGTCTAAATCCACACATTTCACTGCTTCCCTACACTAAACACACTGAATAGACACATAGATACACGCGATACCTAACTGCCAACGTCCACAGAAAACATTTAATTATTGCCCAATAAGAGGCAGAATACCATTCCTTTGTCTTGCGATACACAGATTGTCAAGTAATTGATTGCAAAATGAAAAACATCACACAAATTAATTTTTATGCTTATATTTCACCGACTTAAACTAACTTCTTTAAACTGTTTTATGCATATAATTATTATTCTAAGTATTCTTCTTAGATATAAGGCACAAACATAACAAAATTCAAAACACAAAAGCAATCCAAGTAAGAGGTTCTAGTCTGGAGCTCCCGACTAGGGGATACCCTGAACCCTCTTCTTCCAACACCAATGCAGATATATATACTATTCTATATGCTATATATCAAGTTTGCTGATTCTTATTATTTATCAAAATTGCTCAAAAAACGGAATTCCGATATCGATTTATTTGGTTCCCTAAAATTTCAGTCAGTCTCTTTCAGTCTCTAGCTCTTAAGGGTTCTGAGATCCTTGCGTTCATAAACACAGACGGACGGGAAGACGGACACACGGACAGACGGACGGACGGACAGACAGACGGACATGGCTAGATCGACTCGGCTATTGATGCCGATCAAGAATATATATACTTTATGGGGTCGGAGATGTTTCATTCTACCTGTTACATACATTTACATTTTGCACAAATACAATATACCCTTTTTAGGCATTTTCAATGGGTTCAGAGTATAAAAACAGACAAAACTAAAATGGGGCAATTTTTGCGTTGACAATTAATTCCTTGCAAAATGCAAACACAATTTGAAATAGACCCCAAGCTACCTAACGCTACTTCCAATTTGAAGAAAATTAAAGTGAGTCATTGCTATGCATTGTGCGAATGTCTTCTAATCCATTTTGCATTTTAAACAGCATATTGCCTGATTTGAAGCTTCTTGCAATGCATGGCCAAAGAGTTAATGAAAATCGAATTCAATTAGTTTATTTCCACTACCACAGGAGGAAATAAGCTAAGGAATTGGAATTAAGTTAAGAACTATTTATAATATTTTTAATCACGCCGAAAAAGAAAACAGGTTGGTATAAAAACACTCTGGGGGCAGACTTGCGAAGCTTAAAAATTCTAAAATTTTAAAACAGATTAACGATAATCCTCAAACTGGCCTCAGACAGTTGGCATCGGACTGCAATAAGACAGTGAGTCACGAGACAGTTCGTAAAGTTTTAAAAATGGATAAATACTCTTCGCAAATAGCTAGAAAGAAGCCACTACTGCCTGCAGTATGCCGCTTCATTTTTCTATTGCCAATGTCAACAAGCCCGCGGAGTACTGGGATGACGTTATTTTTTGTGACGAGACAAAAATAATGTTATATTATGATGACGGACCTGGCAAAGTTTGGAGAAAGCCCAATACAGCTTTGGAACTGAAATATATAATACCAACAGTAAAGTTTGACAAGCTTTCTGTAATGGGGTGGGGCTGCATTGTCGGCTAAAGGTGCTGGTGAGCTGGGCATTTTCAATGATGTGATGACGAAAGAATTTTACTTGGACATTTTAAACAATGAATTGTCAAGGAGCGATATAAAGTTTGGCTTCGTAGACCCACAAAGCCCCAATAAACATTGTACCTCTGCTTTTTCGGAAAAACGATCCCAAACATAAATCGTTTCTGTATAGGACTTGGATGCTGTACAATTGCAGTAAAGTCATTGATACCCCTGCCCAGAGTCCTGACTTAAGCCCAATTGAAAATTTGTTTTCTTAAAAAACCGCGTGGGGAAACGGAGCCCAACAAACAAAAACTCACATCAAGGCCATTCAAGAAGAATGGATCAAAATACCTGACTTTGAGACCTTCATAACCTTATTCAGTCTATGTCTCGTTGTCTCGTCTCGTCGTCCGAAATATTAATACCACTATAGCTATAGTTTCCAAGATTTAGTAATATATATATTTTTGTAATAATTTTAATTTTGCAAAGAATTAATTGACAGCGCAATATTTGCTTAATTTTAGAATTGTCTGTGTATATCAAGTATCTTTCATTTTATACTTATCGCCACCTCCCCGCTACTACCGCAGAGCTATAAATCAAGTTAATAACCCAACTTGTATTGTCAAACAATTTAAGCCACAATTTAAATGCAATTGACTTTTTGAGAATACACAAATATTCTATGGTACAATAAGATATACTGTTAAAAATTTGATTAAGATCGGTTTTTGTTTTGTTCTTCGGTATTTTGCGCATTACTGCGCACGTGTTGCGACACAATTTGCAAGAATTTCTATATACATGTACAGATTACAGTGTACATTGTATACACACACATTCATGCATGTCTGCTTCGAATTCTGTCTTCACTGCGATTGTTTTCTGTGCTGCTATTTTAATTGGTTTTGTCTCAATAATACTCAATTGTTAGTGTGGATATTTAGTAGAGGCAGTGGCAAGTGTTGCGGTCTGTCGCGAGTTCGGGCCCTACCGAGGAAAGTAAGTATGCGGTCAGTTGCGAGTTCAAACCCTGCTAATGGAACTTTTTTTTTTCAATTTATCTTTATTAATTCAGGGTATTACCTAGTCAGGAGCTCCCGACTAGACCCTTTTACTTGTTTACATTTAAGTTTTGAATTTTGTTATTTTTGTGGCTTAGATCTATGAAGGATACTTAGAATAATAATAATATGCAAAAAAATGTAGAAATAATAGTTTAAGTCGGTTATATATAAGTTTAAAAATTAATTTGTGTGAAGTTTTTCATTTGGCAAACAATTACTTGACAAACTGTGTATATGCTCAATGTATATGCTTTAAGTGTATGCATATATACATGCTCCCTCTTTGCTGCTGTACTCAGCGACAGAGACTTATATACAAAAACGAACTAATATTAGACTTATGCACAAAATATCATCAACGTTTTAAAACGTTTTGTAATAAACTATTAACCAAATAATAAAACTGTTTTATTATGTTACAAATTAAAACAAGTAAGAGGTTCTAGTCGGGAGCTCCCGACTAGGGGATACCCTGAACCCTCATATTCCAACACCAAATGCAGCGCGCGCTTATAGATAGAGATTAGCGGGGAGGTGGCGATAGGTATAAAATGAAAGATAATCGATATATATATACTTTTCTAAAAGCTACATGTCAAGTTTGGTGACTCTAGCTCTTATTATTTACCAAAATTGCTTAAAAAACAGGATTTTGATATACATTTTTATCGATTACTTGGAAACGGGGCAAGTTATCGATTATCGGAAACAAACTCGATCTGCGTAGGAGTTCAAGTCTCTAGCTCTTATAGGTTCTGAGATCCTTGCGTTCATACATACGGACGGACGGAAGGACGGACGGACGGACGGACGGACGGACGGACGGACGGACGGACGGACGGACGGACAGACAGACGGACATGGCTAGATCGACTCGGCTATTAATGCTGATCAAGAATATATATACTTTATGGGGTCGGAGA
Source organism: Drosophila ezoana (assembly GCA_035045725.1). Classification (NCBI taxonomy): domain Eukaryota; kingdom Metazoa; phylum Arthropoda; class Insecta; order Diptera; family Drosophilidae; genus Drosophila; species Drosophila ezoana. The sequence goes on from JAWNOU010000015.1 coordinate 69,248, forward strand.
TGCTTCCTTCTGCCTGTTACATACATTTGGATTTTGCACAAAAACATAATACCCCTTTTACCCATTTTTAATGGGTTCAGGGTATAAAAAAGAAATAAAAGTGAGTAAAAAAAGCCTATATATTGTTAGTCACAATGAACGTTTAAGTTTCCGTTAATGGGATGAGGCATAGTGACCTAATGGTTTAGATTCGTTTACAGTAGGGAATCTCTCGATTCCCCAGTTTTGGTATGAGAGATTCATGGTTGGGTGGGTAAAAGAACGCCAGGATCGCATTTCACCTCAGATCCTGCAAATCAGACAGTTATTTAGTTGTAAGAAGCCTAGCCAACATGTTACAGTATACAGTTAATACGCTGTAAGCTAGATTTTGGTTTCATTGGTCCACTGTTAAAATGGAAGTTTAGCTTCCCCAATTTAGTTTCAGCAGGGACTCTATAACAATTAAGTTTATGTAACGATGGTCTCCGGGCACAGCAACCCCACCACAAACCCCGAAGAGCTAGGGTATCAAAGCGTCCCAACCTTCTCTGTGCACCTAAGGTCTTCAGGAAAGATAGTAGTAAAGATTGGTGTAGATATGTACGACCATTCGTCCTCCGAATCAATCGCGAGATCACCCCTTTCCATTTGGTCCTTTAACGTCCCGACGTAAACAGAATATATGAATACAGAATATATAAATTGCAATCTTCACCATAGCTATTGCAAACACAGATCTCGCAACGAAAGCTCACTTATACTTCGATTGCCGTTTTTAAATTTATTCAGCTATGTAATTTGTAAAACCTTGAGTTTATAAAAATAATTTGGTTTTCATAACTCTTCAAGGGATAAAGTTGGAAGATTTCATTTGTGAGGCATATTTGGTGATATTGCATATCCATTTGCCTTGGAATAGATGTATCATGCTACATAGGCATCTCGCTACCGAGAAAAGGGTATGTAATGGAAAAGATACGCACTGCAAACAACGATTTTCTAATAATAATAAAAATAGACCAATAATAAATTATTTCCTTATTATTATAACTGAGCACTGTCAAATAACAAAATATTGTCTGCATTAGGCTCATTATATATGCCCCCTTTATAACTTTGAAATTTGAACAATGATGCCTATCGAACATAGTAATCAAAATGTTCCGCTTTCATCTGAAGTCGCGGAAACAAATTGTGTTATTTGTTGTCAGTCTGTGACAAATACTCAGTCCTGTTATATTACAAAGTGTAAGCATATTCTTCACAATGTTTGTCTGGATAGTTGGTTACAAACACACCACACTTGTCCAGATTGTGCGGGTGCACTAGAGACACAATTTAAAACTAGTAATAGGAAACTGCTTACATCGTTCAAAGGAAACCGAGCCTCCACTTGCAGGCGAGACTCGAGTGGTAACACGAAATTAGCTAGAGCCATGAAAAAAGTAGCAACCCAAGGAGACGCCCCTGATTCTCGCTCTCTTGAAGTGAGCGATGGGCTGTTACTAGAGCTTGATGCCAGCAATGGGACTAACCCGCCAGACGCAGTTCCACCGATAGGTGTATACCAGAATACCAGAAAAAGGGGTCGTCCATATCGTCCCGCTGCTCACAGACGAAACTTTAGATGGAAACTTAAATGCCTTGTGCAAACATATGCATGTCCTTTTCGTAAGCAGAGCTCGAGAATGGTATTGGCGATACCACAAACAAGTGGGTCGCTTTATCTGGTAAGATTTTTGCTCCTCCTTACGACAGCAATATAGAGATTATCGGTCAGAATTTTCAAGTAAACAACAAGTACGTTCGCGTAAGCACAGACCCGGTGAAACTTTCGCTAACTTCTATGAAACAGTGGTTTCTCTTATTGATAAATAGTCTGTTCGTATAGAAGTGGAAGAGTTGATCAAAATTTTGAAGAATAATCTGATTCCAGAAGCACGCCACAAGCTGCTATATCAACCAATAGGTCAGTTGCGTAGATATGTGCAAATGCATGAAAGCTTGGTAAATGAGCTAAATGTTCGCAGGGAAGGAGTCTCCAGAACAAAACCGGGAGTGCATCGACGACAAACATATGCAGTGGATGAAGTTGACGCAGAAGTAGACCAAGTAGTAGATGGTAGTGGGGATCAGGAGTTCGACGCTATTCGCCACTCAAACGTAACATGTTGGAATTGCGATTTGCAAGGACATGAGTGGGAAAACTGCCTTGCACAGCTTCGAATATTTTGCTACGAATGTGAAACTATTAACGTATTCAAGCCACAATGCAAGATATGTATTCAGCGCCAGTCGGAAAGCCGGCAGAAGGGTTTGTCCACCTACAACCGGATACCCCCGACCAACTAAAAACTGCTGCTCAGGAAGCAGGCACCAGTCGTACCGCGGATATCGTTCGACCTGTGACCATTTGAAGACGATCCCAGGAAGATCCGATTAGTCCGGTAGACTTTCAAATTATTTGGAAGTTAGACATAACATTTTTGCTGAAATTAGTTCATTAAGATCTACAAATGCATTTCGATGCTCTACTCAGCAGCCACACCAGACAAAAAATAAACAAGTAAGAGGTTCTAGTCGGGAGCTCCCGACTAGGGGATACCCTGAACCCTCATATTCCAACACCAAATGCAGGTCGCGCTAATAGATAGAGAGTAGCGGGGAGGTGGCGATAGGTATAAAATGAAAGATACTTGATATATATATACTTTTCTAGAAGCTACATGTCAAGTTTGGTGACTCGAGCTCTTATTACAAAAATTGTTAAAAAAAACAGTATTTCGATATACATTTTTATCGATTACTTGGAAACGGGGCCAGTTATCGATTATCGGAAACAAACTCGATCTGCGTAGGAACTAGGAGCACCTACATCTAAAAGTCTCTAGCTCTTATAGGTTCTGAGATCCTTGTGTTCATACATACGGACGGACGGACGGACGGACGGACAGACAGACGGACATGGCTAGATCGACTCGGCTATTGATGCTGATCAAGAATATATATACTTTATGGGGTCGGAGATGCTTCCTTCTGCCTGTTACATACATTTGCATTTTGCACAAAAACATAATACCCCTTTTACCCATTTTTAATGTGTTCAGGGTATAAAAAATAGTTTCCCCGGTGGGGCTCGAACTCGCGACAGACCGCACCACTTGCCACTGCCTTTTCTCTCCCAGCCAGACCGCACCACTTGCCACTGCCTCTTCTCTCCCACCCAAAAACCAATTAAAATAGCAGCACAGAAAACAATCGCAAAATATAACTTTTATTCACAAAAATTCAATTGCATTTTAAATTTTGCAGGGGGTTGGCGATAGGTTTAAAATGACGGATACTTGATATATATATAATACTTGCTTGCTTGCTTAGTCCCAGCCATATCCTGTAACAATTATATAAATTCACGTAGTGAATAAAATAAAAATTTTTTAAAGGATTCTTACCATCCGAGATAAGCTAAAAAAAATAAAAATAAAAAAATCAAACACAAACAACCATAATACAAAGCTCACAAGAGGGAAGAAGAAATAAGAACAACAAAAAGACATCTACTACAAGAAGATCAACTCCAACTATAACTACTCCGAAAATACCCTCATGGATTCCAGGCTAGTTTTAACTTTAATGTAAGTCATTATTATCGTTTATATTGTTAAACTACAAGAACCTCAGCAATTAAGAATCACTACTATTAAGAAAAAAGAAAAACTTTAAGAAATACAAATTATATGAACGCAGAAGAGCTGATAATAGAATACTTGTCAACAATGTCACTAAATAATTTGCCCAATACGACTAACCCCTCTGGTCCTTCCCCACTTACTCTTTTTTCCACATCCCAAAAAATAGAACTAACAAACTTGATTGAACAGGTAGTTAGGAACGCGGTTAATCCGGTCATAGAAGAAGATGACGAGCCACAAATAGATTTCAGCAGAAACCTCTCGGATTCTGAAAAAGTACCAGACATAGTAAAATGTCTTAGGGAATTTTCAGGAAAAACAAGTGAGTTTAACTCATGGAGAAAATCAGTTGACAGAATATTAAAAATGTACGAAAGTCAGAAAAATTCACCAAAATACTTCGCCATTTTACATACTATCAGACATAAGATTATAGGAGAAGCCGATACGGCACTAGAGTCGTATCGTACGCCTCTCAACTGGTCCAAAATCAGACGTTGCCTCATGCAACATTACGCAGACAAACGAGATATTGGTACCCTAGAATACCAATTAAACACGTTAGTTCAAGGCAGAGACAATATAAACTCCTACTATAAAAAAATCTACGAGATTCTCTCGTTAATCCTGGACAAGATCGACTGTCTAGACTATAAGGAGGAAGCATTGCTTGCAATGACTAATTCTTATAGAGATAAGGCATTAGACACGTTCATAAGAGGATTAAACGGCAACTTGCCAAGTCTGTTAAGTGTCAATAGACCTACTAGCTTGCCAGAAGCCTTGAACATTTGTCTTAAATTGGACAACCTAAATTTTAGGGCGAATCAAGCTAACACTATGTATAACACCTTATCGCATAACGTTAGACGTGGTCCGCAGCCAACATACTACAACAACGGAGGCAGACAAGTACCTCAAAGACCAGTACGTAACCAAAACTTTTTCCCAGAATTAGCACATTTTGGACAGGGTCAGCCCAGATTCGTTCAACAGCAACAACAATTCCCACCCTCATTACCGCCAAGGCGTCAACTTCCACCCACTCCGATGGAGGTTGATAGTTCCGTACAAACGCGTCAAGTTAACTACCAAAATAGACCTCAAATAGCAGTTCAGCATCCAAATACCTCACAACAGAGTTATAGACAAACAGCTCCCCAAACTAGACAGAATAATCAGGCTCCGCAGCAAATGAAACGACCTCTTTCTCAGGTCACACACCAACCCAACAAACAACAGAGAGTTTACAATACAGAAGTTATCTTAGAAGAAGAACAGGGTTATGAAGAAGAACAAGATTATAACGAGCAAGAGTATGTTCTAACTGATAATCAAGAATTAGAGACCCCAGAAGAGTACGAATATGTAATAACCGATGATGTCAATTTTTTAGACGAGGTTCTTCCTCATTACCTTTCTTAGAGGTTAAAATGAGGAACGAGAAAAAAATAAAATTTTTAATAGATACCGGCTCCAACAAAAATTACGTAAAACCTTCACTCATTCGGGCACCCATACCGAATGAAGTATGCTTCGCAGCAAAGTCCATAGGAGGCAAGACTAATATCACGCATTATGCAAACATAGATATTTTCGGCAACGGAATAGGCAAAATTCAATTTTTCCTCTTATCAGAACTAGGTACCTTTGACGGTATCATAGGTCACGACACATTAAAAAACTTAAAGGCCATAATAAATACTCATGGAAACTATTTTACGCTGTTAGGAAAATTTAAATACAAAACTAAGGAACTTTCAATGGGACTAATAACGAACATAGAACTTAGACTTTCTCACTTAGATAACCAAACTTGCCAAATAATAGATTCAATAGTTAAAGAATGCCCAGGTCTCTTCGACGAACCGGACAGAAAGCTCACCTTCGTCACTCAAGTTAGAGGTGAAATAAAAACTAAAACCGATAATCCTGTCTATTCCAAAGCGTACACCTACCCTATGGCACTAAAAGAAGAAATAGACAGTCAGATAAAAGAATTGTTAGCCGACGGCATTATTCGACCGTCGCGCTCCCCATATAGTTCTCCAGTCTTCATTGTTCCAAAAAAAGAAGACGCGTCAGGAAAAAAAAAATACCGCATGGTAATCGACTACAGAAAGCTAAACGAAATTACCATCCCTGACAGGTATCCAATGCCAGAAATAAATAGTATCTTATCAAATCTCGGTGAGAACAACTTCTTCACCACAATAGACCTCAAAAGCGGGTTTCACCAAATCGCGTTAAAAGATTCAGACATCGAAAAGACAGCTTTTTCTATCAATAATGGAAAATTCGAATTCCTCAGACTCCCCTTTGGGCTACGCAACGCCCCAGCCATCTTTCAAAGAACTCTTGATGACATATTAAGAGAACACATAGGTAAACGATGCTACGTTTACATAGATGACATCGTAATATTCAGAAAAACAAAAGAAGAACATTTTAACAACTTACGATTAGTTTTCGAGACGCTCGAACGAGCCAATCTCAAAGTCCAATTGGACAAATGCGAATTTATGAAAGATAATTTAGAATTTTTAGGATTTGTAATCAGTAAAGACGGTTTAAAGACCAACCCAAAAAAAGTAAAAGCAATAGTCAACTTTCCTAAACCAAAAACTATCCATGACCTGCGTTCATTTTTAGGCATGTCTGGATATTATCGCAGATTCATCAAAGGTTACGCAGAAATAACAAAACCATTAACTACGCTACTTAGAGGAGAAGCGGGTAGAATCTCGAAAACAATTTCAAAAAGAACTCATATCAACCTAGACACAAAACAAATAGAAGCCTTCATTAAAGTAAAAAATTGTCTCATTTCCGAAGATGTAATATTACATTTTCCCAAATTCACTGAACCATTTGAACTAACTACTGATGCATCAAACTATGCTCTAGGCGCTGTCCTTTCACAAGGAGGCAGGCCAATAACTTTCCTTTCACGAACACTTAGTTCATCCGAAGAAAATTACTCTACAAATGAAAAAGAAATGCTAGCAATTATTTGGGCACTTCGAGATCTACGTTGTTTTCTCTATGGTGTAAGCAAACTCAAAATTTTCACAGATCACCAGCCGCTAACTTTTGCGCTTAGCAACAAAAACACTAACGCTAAAATGAAAAGATGGAAGGCTCAGTTAGAAGAATATAATTACGAACTTTTTTTATAAACCAGGCAACACCAACGTAGTTGCAGATCTTTTATCTAGACCCCCTCAGGCCAGTTTAAATTCATTAACCCCTACTATGCACAGTAGCGAAAGCTCGTCAGAAAATTTAATACATTCAGTAGAAATTCCTATTAATGCTTTTAAAAATCAAATATTCCTTGAAATTAACGAAAGTTCGTCATACCAATTCAAAATTGTATTTCCCACGTATCACCGACACATAATTAAAGAAAAAGAATTCTCGATGGAACATTTAAAACAATTACTTAAGCGATATCTAAACCCGTCAGTCATAAATTGCATAAAAACAACTGAACCAATTATGCTTAAAATCCAAAGCATTTACCCATTACATTTTTCGAACTATAAAGTACGTTTTACCCAAATTGTAGTAGAAGACATAACGAACGAGCAGGAGCAGCAAGAAATCATAATAAAAACTCACAATAGAGCACACAGGAACGAAAACGAAAATAGACTTCAGATTTTAGAAACAGCATATTTTCCATCCATGAGGCAAAAAATTAAAAAAATTCTTAAACTTTGTAAAATTTGCAAGGAAAATAAATACGAACGACACCCAAATAATATAAAACTTGGAGAAACACCCTTACCCAGGTATCCAGGACAAATACTTCACATAGACATTTTTTCGACAAACAGAGAACTGGTTCTAACCTCTATAGACAAATTTACAAAATTAGCTGTAGTTAAACCATTAGAAAACAGGAGCATGGAGGCCATCAGAAAACCATTACGAGAAATTTTGTTTTATTTTGGACTTCCGAAATCGGTTATCATCGATAACGAAAAGTCCCTTAATTCACAGTCAATAGAGTTCATGCTAAAAAATGAATTAGGAATTGAAGTTTTCAACACACCACCGCACAAGAGTACAGTAAACGGCCAGGTCGAGAGGTTCCACTCAACTCTAATAGAGATAATGAGATGCATAAAACAAGAAAAAGGCATAGAGAATTTTGACGAACTACTAGACTTGGCAGTGTGTGAATACAATCATACTATCCATTCTACCACAGGAAAAAAACCAGTTGATTTATTTTTTGGAAGACCTACTAACTTTGGTACAGCAGACTACGAAAGAACCAGAAACAATAATTATGAAAAACTTATAAAAAAACAACAACAGGATTTAGATTTTCACAACAAAAATAAAAAAGAAGTCATTCAGTATGCACCTGGGGATAAAATCTTTGTAAAACAAAATATCAGAGTAGGGACTAAAATGTCTAAACGTTTTAAAGAAGAAATAGTAAAAGAAAACAAGCACTCTACTGTTACTACGCAGTCCGGAAAAATTGTCCATAAAAATCATATAAGAAACTACAAATTTCTTCATACTCCCCTGCCCACCAGGTTCATCACATGTTGCTATGCCACATACGAAATTTTGGATTACTCCAAGTCCGAGGTAGCCATCATCGAACTCGGAGATAGTAAAGTACAGTCAGGAAACTTTAAAATTCTACACCATATTAACATTAACGACTATAAGGTCACCACAGATCAAATAGAAAAAGAACTCACTAACATCTCCCAAAACAATCCTCTTTTCCCTTTTATAAAGAATGAAATCAATCTAATTAACTTTCAAATTAATAAACTAACTTCCCACGTTATACGTAAACGGGCCATAAACGAAATCGGATCTGTATGGAAATGGATTGCAGGAAATCCAGACCATGAAGATTTCGAGATAATCTCAAATAACTTAAACAATATAATAAAAAACAATAATGAACAAGTTATAATAAACAAAGACATTATAGATAGGTTAAATAAGATAACCAGCGACAATAATGTTATAATTAAAAATTTAAAAAATTCAGAAAACTTCCAAAATATTCTGGCTACGCAGTTAAAATGTAAAATAGATTTAATTAAAGAAGATTTAAGTAACATAAACCTTGCTATACATTTGTCGAAAGCTAATATTGTAAACACTTTTATAATTTCCGAAGAGGAAACTAGAATAATAAGTAACATTTTTGCTGAAGAAAATATTCCATTTAATAACATAGAAGAAGCCTTAAATTTTGCAAATATCAAAATCGCATTTAATGGCGAAAAGCTCATTTATGTAATCGACATCCCTAAATCTGACAAAGAAATTTGTAAACATTTACTTTTAAAACCTTTAAAGAAGACAAGAAATGTAATTAAAATAAAATATGAAAACATAATAAAATGTAAAAATACAGTTTTTGCTATTTACAATCAATGCAAAAATATTAATAAAATCAGTATGTGTTTAAAGTCAAACATTATAGATATCTCAAACGATAATTGTATTGCTAAGTTACTAACAAGCAGGCACAATAATTGTACCATTACCAATAATGACCATATAAAAACAGTAGAATCAATAGACACAGGCATTATTCTGCTTAATGATTTTAAAGGTAACATTTCTATCGATAACGAACTAAAACCCATTAAAGGGTCCTTTGTAATTAAGTTTAACAACTGTACATTAGGCATAGGAAACGAAATTTTTTCTTCATATGAAACCTCCAACTTTAAACCACTACCAGCCATGATCCAACTGGAAAGGCCAATAACGGCAATAGAAGAGGTGTTGTCACAGCAGCTAATGAGAGATCTCCATACCAAGAACACTGAGAAGATAGGCATACTACGAGACAATTTAAAAAAAAACACCATCACTAATTTCGGAGTAACGGCCGGAATACTATTGGTCTTCGTGGTTTATGCACTAAAACTCAAGCTGTGCAGGCAAACCACTGTTATTGAAGTTACAGCCATTCCCACCAGCAACGAACAGCGCCCAGACAAAGTTGACGTAACAGAAACTCCCCCGGAAAACCACGTAAAAAAACACAGAAGCATCCACGATTTACCTGGTTTCTAACAATCGACCGGGACGTTCGAGATCAGAGAGGGAGGAGTTAATACCTAAGATATCAAAAATAACATCGCCTTTGAAATCCAGCTTACCAACATTTGGTTCCCGCACGTGGCCATTCAACGTGCTGGGAAAAGCTAAGCAAGGTGTCGCGTATGCAATTTTAGGTGCATAGCAGGTCAACGCGCTCATGGGACAGCCAACCGTGGGATCGCTAAATTGGCATATTTAACGCACATGCCAATAATTGGTGGAATCAGCGGAACCAATAAGTTCGTTGGTTCCCAAGAAATGCGAACCCCTGCGAAATGCAGAATGGGGGCATTTCCTCATTGCAACAACACCAAGCTGGAGACGCCGACGCCGACAGCGACGCTTCTTCGTTGGACTGAGGTTTCATTTGGGATTAATTAAGATATAAAAACTAGTTTATAACTGGAACTCAATGTAAGCACATAGTGCTGATTAATAATAAAAAAAATTATATTTTTTTATAAATATTACCATCAAATTGGTTAATTTATAGCCCCGCCTTGCCCGTGGCACGTATGCTGTAAAATCAATATTCTCAAAAAGATTTGAAAATGATTTTGAAACTGAGCGGACGGTAATCAAACTACTTTCATACTAACGTTTTCCGTAATTTTACCACTGTTGCAAGTGAAATTTTCCAAATCGTTGAAGCACGTAATCATTATATTCTTATGTAGAGCTTTGAAAATAAGTTTGATGCAAATCGGACACAACAAAAATTCAACAAAAAAATGTTTGAAATGCTCTTTCTACCGAATGAGCTTAGATTTTGCGGAAAATGTGAAACACGTCTCATATGATTTTTATGTTGATCCATGGAAATGAATTTGGGCGCGAAACATCACCCACCAAATCTTTGACCCCCATTTATACCAAAGATATATGGATTTTCCAAAAAGTGCGAAAAACCTCTCAAACGAATTTGAATAAAGAACTTTGAAAATGTGTTTGAGGCCGATCGGACGGTAAACAAAAACTTTCATACAAACTTTTATCGCGATTTTTCCACACTTGTAACTAAAGTGAAAATTTCAGCTTCCTAGCTCTTACGGTTTGGGCTGCGCGTTGATCACCAATCAGTCAGTCAGTCAGTCAGGACAAACAGTTTAGTATATAGAGATTCTAGAAGCAACATATCAAGTTAGGTGACTCTAGCTCTAAATATATACCCAATTTGCTCAAAAAACAGGACGTCATTATCATTATCATTATCATTATCGATTGCTCGGAAACGGAGTAAATTATCGACTATCGGATCAAACTCTGCGCAGTCACTGGGACGACCTACAGCTAAAATTTCAAATCTCTAGCTCTTATAGGTTCTGATATTCTTGCGTTCATTCGGACGGACAGACAGACGGACATGGCTAGATCGACTCAGCTTTTGATGCTGATCAAGAATATATATACTTTATAGGGTCGGAGATGCTTCCTTCTGCCTGTTACATACATTTGAACTAATACATTTTTTTTTTGTTACCCAACGCCGGTGTCCTTTTTGCAGTTTACGGAACACGATCTATTAGATACCGGTGCGAGTGAGCTGCATTGGAGCTTCGCTGGATACAGAAAAGCTTTATCTAAATTAAAGCCTCTCAAATCACACTGATGGAAAATATGACGAGGTAGTGGGAGTTATTGCGGCTTTAATGGCTTATAAAGATATATCCAAACCTATGCAGCATTATGTTATACCATCAATAAAGCAGAGGCATTAGTTCTATTGATACGCCCTCTAAAGAAATAGAAAATAGCTGCCCCTCATGTGAAGTAGAGAATGCTAGTGAACTAGACTGTTTGGGTTGAGTACTTGCAAGATATTGTTTTATTCTGTCGTATCCTAGGTGTTATATACTAACAGAATGTCTTATTTTATGTCTGCTGTCAATGCATTATCGCAGGCAGCGGTCATAAACTATTGTGTTTAATTAGGGTATTTTCCTCACCCTTGCTACTTATTATTCTAACATGATATTTCTTGGCGTAGGTCCCTTTTAGAGTCTTAAGCGACCACAAGTGCGCTATCTATTTTTATGCTGCTGGCTGCAGTTGTACAATATGGTGAGATATACTTTTACGGAGGGTCAAAGTGAGACTCGGTGTCAAGTGTGCCTTTGTGAACAGTTAATGTGTATCCCTTATTCAAGGTGCAACTGCAACAGTTGGAGGTAGTGAAACATCATTTTCCTAACTGTCGCACTAGTTTGATTCAACATCATATTGAGGTTGGAGACGCCAAACCCGTAAAACAGCGTTTTTAACCTGTCAGCCCAGAAGAAGATTCAAGGTCTTTGACAGCGTTCACCATTCCTGGTCGCCCGCTGTACCAATTCAAGGTCATGCCCTTTGGCATATGCAATGCGACATCCACAATGTGTCGCCTCATGGACTACATTAATCCTCCTGATCTTCGCACTGTGTATTTGGGTACTTAGATGATGTGTGCATTGTCTCTGAGAATTTTTCTGCTTATCTTTCAGTGCTGGTCCGTCTCGCAGAGCAATTTCGCAAAGCCAACTTAACCCTGAACATTGACAAAAGTTAATTTTGCGTGAATAGAGTCAATTATCTAGGGTATGTAATAGGAAGCGGTAGTATCCATACGGATCTCGCAAAGGTTGATTGTATTGTTAACTGGCCAGCGCCTAGAAACCTTAAGCAGGTTCGCGGGTTCTTGGGAGCTGGTATCGACGTTTTATATATAATTACACAGAGTTAACGTGCCCTATTACGGACGTTTTAGCCGCGATGAAAAAGTTTGTTTGGCCAGTCATAGCCTCGAATAAGTTAAAAACCACCTGTGTTACAGAATCCCGGTTTCCAAAAAATTCTAGCTTCATTGCGACGCCAGCAATTATGGAATAGGGGCTGTTCTTGTTCAACTTCGCCTGATAATGTCGTAATGCCAATCGCGCTTATGTCAAAAAAGTTGAGTCGCGCCCAACGCAACTTTAGTGTGACGGAAAGGGAGTGTCTGGCCGTAGTCTTGGCTATGGGAAAGTTTAGGTGCTACTTAGAATTACAGGAGTTTTGTGGCTCATGCCACCAACAAAATTCAAAAGAATGCCGCCGGTAGACTAGCTAACTTTACAATTTCGCACCGAAAGGGAAAAGACCACATTGTCCCCGGTGCTGGAAAATGGCCCAATAATAGACTTAGAATCATCGACTTTCTTTGATCCAGAATATACAAAGTTGAAAGAGAAACTTACTTTTTTTTTGAGTATAAGGATAATATTATATTTAATAAACGTCTTTTAAGGTAGCTAATTGCCTTATGCACCACTTGTTTGTCGTTTGTTATATTCGCCAGGTTTTTGTAAAGAAAAACAAGTTTAAATTTGTTATGTTGTGAGGTTTACAATATTATCCCGCCCAGGGATGGGTGGCCGCAGTTGAGGGTGGAGTGTCTGGGTAAGTGTCCTTCTCCATAATATCCTGATGGGGCGGGCACTTTGGAAAGTATTAGCAAGCCTGTTGGCGTGTGTCGCTAGCCGGTTATTGTAAAGGGCGCAGTGGGTCCTGACTTGGTCTTTAACCCAGGGTATCTGCAGATCTCTGTGGAGGACGCGGTTGCGCACGGAATATGGCGCACCTGCCATCCGGCGGAAGGCCTTGCTTTGAAGGGATTGGAGTCTCTTCCTGTTTGAAGGAGCAGCCAAGCCCCAGATCTGTATGGCGTATCGCCAGATGGGTGCCACAACTTGTAAGTGGACAAGTCGTTTGCTTGCAAGCGAAAGTTTGCTGCGAGGGTTGAGCAGCCAATTTAGATTGGCCAGTTTATTTCGGCAGTGGGTGGCGAAACTCGAACGCTTATTAAGGGTGACGCCCAAGTATTTAGTTTCGCTCTCTTGGTTTAGCGTCAGTCCGTTTAGCCTCAGCGCTGGCGGTACACCTCTTCTAAATATGAAGCTGCTTTTGGCAGGGCTTAGTTTGACGTTCCAGCGTCGAGCCCAGGATCTAAGGAGGTCCAGATAGTTCTGCGCAGCATCTGCAGCAACTACTGGGGTTCTCGCGCTGACCAGATGTCGTTGGCTTATGAGGCCATTGGGAGTGTGCGCGAAGGCAGTCCAAGGGCATTGGCGATTGGAGTCGGCATGTCTGCGGAGAAGAATGAAAATAATAGTGGCCCTAGTACACTACCATGACGGACACCAGCTTAGATGTGATGGATGGGGGACTGCTCCGCCCTTACTTTCAATCTGAAAGAACGACCCTCCAAGTAGGATCGGATCAGAGTGAAGTAGGGCGAAGGCAGACCGCGTTTCAGTTTTGCCAGCAGCCCTAGGTGCCAAATACGGTCAAATGCCTGGCTGACGTCGACAAAGGCCGCCACACAGTACAATTTTTTGTCAAACGCCTCCAGAACGTGGTTGACGACCCTGTGTAACTGTTCCGTGGTTCCGTGCCCAACGCAGAATCCAAATTGGTGGTTTGGAATAAGGTACCGTGACTATGCAGAAGACTAATCAGCCTATATGACTCGTGGTCGTCCTCCGGCTTGCCAGGCTATGGAAAGTATTTCACCCTTATTATGGCGTTGAATATTAAGACCAGTAAGAGGACAGCATTCTCAGGGACCGCTTTTAATGTGCGATTGCAGACAACGTGGTATCCCGGGGCTTTATTTGGCTTTAGGGGTTGGAGCACATTTTTAACCTCCTCTTTGGTAAATGAAGTTGAGGGGAGTCAGGCTCTGTCATTGAGGATACAGCAGTCTTGGTCTCTGCAATCTCTGCTTCAGGAGCGATGCCGAAAGGCGTGAAACGCTCTTCGAAGTGGGCAGGAGCCGTTGCTTCTTTTGAGGGGAGCCTGCCTGCTGCAGTCTAAATTTCCATATATTAAAATATCTAATCAATTTATTTATATCAAAACTGAACATGCGAATGGAAACAAATTCCACGATAACAGTGTGTGGAAATTATGAGTTCCCAATAGTCTTAGGAACGAAGTGCTTCTGCAAGATCATAATAGTGTGATTTCGTCGCACTGTGGGATGCACAAAACAATCGAAAAATTACGTAGAAATCTTTTTTGGCCTGGATTATCGATCGTGTAAGGAAACCAATGCGCCCAACAATGTTCTTCGCCCACCTATGGGCTTACAGTCTGTTACATGTAGACCATTCCAGAGGCTTTTTATTGATTTATTAGGGCCCTACCCAAGAAGCAAGAGTGGTCATGTGGGATTACCCATTGTGTTAGATCATTTTAGCAAATTTCATTGGCTGCATTGTCAAGTGTCGGATTAAACAGAGGCTTGGCAATTGTTTTTATTTATTAGAAGATTTCCAACGGCGCGAATTAGGAACATATCACGCCAAAGATATTCGTAGCTAGCTCCCGCTAATCTTCTAACTACCGTCTCAGATTATCGGATGGTGTAATGGTCGAAACAAGCAAATAAACACAATTTTACCACATATCGTTTACGACAAAAATGTCGACAAAATGTGTTGTAACAAAAGCTTGCGTTTGTAATGTACCAACCTAAGCTTTAGCTAATGTGCTTGAAGAAAGTCGAACTTTTGGAAGCTTGCACCGCTCTTATATCTCCATATGGGAGCTTTATATGATCACAACCAACTTCGTTGTCTCCACTTGTCAGCCTATAAGAACCTGCGGATAGTAGCAGAAGGCCTTTTTGCTGATGTAGCCCCCCAAGGAAGAAGATTGCCGTGGTTACATATTCGCTCAAGCTAAATCCGAGAAAAAATAAATTTATACATTTTTTTACAAAAAACAAAACGATCATAGAAAAACCTCGTCAAAATCCGCCATTCATTTGTTTGAACAATTGTGCACGGAAAGGGCCAGAAATGCTTGAGTTGTCGCAATCCCCGGTCAACTAAGACGGTCACGTGTGACAGACACCCAATGCCCTAATCTAAGGGCATCTTATCTTTGCTTCACTTTACGCAGCTTCTAATATAGCTGAGAAGAGAGAAAAGAGGAAAATAATGTAGTGTTGTTTTATAGAGCCTGTTTATTTAGATTGTCCTCATCCGAATTGTTGCTAAGTGCTCCATAGGATCACTAAGACCAAAAAAATGTGTTGCCCCAGCCAACCAGCAGAACTCTGGGGTATCGGCTAATAATTGGGCCACCAGAGTGCCATTTCTTGAAGCACGTCTGCAGTGCCGATTGGATAAGCCGACGGGCCCAGGAGTCATTGACGCTCATGGCGGTCTCATCAATCCTTTCCGGATCCCCATCGCAAACCTAGTGCAAATTAGAAAACATACAAAACTACTGAACAGAAAAAAATATTAGAAAATTATTGAGTGCAGTGCCATAGGAGTTAAACCCTCTAGCAGGGAATTAGATTTTTAATATTTTTTGTGTGAATACCAAAGCAAGTCAGCAGTGCTCTCACGCAGAAAAACAAAATCCCGCAGCAACAAAGCATACATAACAAGTAAGAGGTTCTAGTCGGGAGCTCCCAACTAGGGGATACCCTGAACCCTCATACTCCAACACCAAATGCAGCGCGCGCTTATAGATAGAGAGTAGATGAAAGATAATCGATATATATATACTTTTCTAGAAGCAACATGTCGTTTGGTAACTCTAGCTCTTATTATTTACCAAAATTGCTTAAAAAACAGGATATCGATATACATTTTTATCGATTACTTGGAAACGGGGCAAGTTATCGATTATCGGAAACAAACTCGATCTGCGTAGGAACTAGGAGCATCTACATCTAAAATTTTAGCTAGTCTCTAGCTCTTATAGGTTCTGAGATCCTTGCGTTCATACATACGGACGGACGGACGGACGGACGGACAGACAGACGGACATGGCTAGATCGACTCGGCTATTGATGCTGTCATACAATAAGATACTGTAGAAAATTTCATTAGATCGGTTTTCGTTTTGTTTTCGGTATTTTGACTGCGCACGTGTTTGCGACGCAAATTCCAAGAATTTCTGTATACTACATGTACACACACACATTCATGCGCGTCTGCTTTGAATTCTGTTATCATTGCGACTGTTTTCTGTGCTGCTGCTGCTGCTGCTATTTTAATTTGTTTCTTTTTTTTTCTTGAAAAAAAACTATCAACTCCCATACCAATGTTTTCCGCCAATTTACCACTGTTGCGGGTAGATTGGAAGTAATTTAAGTGCTTATGTAAAGCTTTGAAAATAAGTTTGAAGCAAATCGGACAAAACTTAAAACTTCACCAAAAAAAATCGTAGAATCGCACTTTATACCGAGGATGCTTTGATTCTGAGCAAAATTGTGGAAATTAGAACCTAATCCTTATATTGTTAAACCAGATAATAAAAGATAACGAGAAAAAAGGGCCATCTTCGTCACGCCGAAGATCTAATACCCTTGCAGACCTTATCTTTTCATAATGCTCATAGTGCTTTGCCCGTATCCAAGAAACACAGGGATAATAGTTAATGCCTAGTTTGGTCAGGATATGATTTTGCAAAAATGAAGGGAGCATAGTGAATTTTTAGAATTTAATCAAAATTTCTTTAATGACAAATAAGTTTTCCATACAACTTAATTTACAACCGATTGTTCCTATGACAGCTTTTTGATATAGTGGTCCAATGTTGATAGGATTTTGCGTATATATGAGGAGCATAGTAAAACTAATAAATGCCGAGTTTGGCCAAGATAACGTGAAAAACTTTTCGAACGATCGTCCCTATGTCAGCTATATCATATAGTTTTCCGATGTTGCTAGGAATTTGCGTATATATGAGGAGCAAAGTAAAACTAATAAATGCCGAGTTTGATAAAGATATATTAATAAACAAAAATGTATTTCACACAAAAACTTAATTTTCGACCGATCGTTCCTAACTGCTAGTCATATATATACACGATATCTTGACCATTTATTAATTTTACTATGCTCCTCGTATATATGCAAAATCCTATCAACATCTAATCTAACGGTCGGAAACTAGGTTCTTGTATAAGAAACTTTTTTTTTATCCAAATACCTTGACCAAATTCGAATTAACTATTTTCCCTGTACTTTTAGATACGGGCAAATCACTATGAGCATTATAAAAAGGTTAGGTCTGCAAGGGTTTTAGATATTTATCGTGCCGAAGATAGCCCTTCTTTCTCGTTAATTCATGATTAGGTCAATGTTTACTTTTATTATTTGGTTTAACAATATTTATAGCACGATTAAGGCTAATTTTGAATTTGATTTAAAAAATATTTCTTTATCAACATAATGTCAATTACAATGAAAATTCAAGCTATATATATTTCATGCTTTATTTAAAGCTTTTGTGCTTATTAGCCCTATTATAAATAATTCTAAAGATATTAATTTTATGGGGTTTATGCATTTCCTTTAACTTCAGCTTGTTACAATATTTATAATTTCGCTATATATAGTTCGCTATATATACTTCACACAAAAACTTAATTTTCGACCGATCGTTCCTAATGCAGCTATATGATATAGTGATCCGATCTTAATAGTATTTTGCATTTATATGAGGAGAATAGAAAAACTAATAAATGCCGGGTTAGGTCAAGATATCTTGATAAACAAAAATGTTTTTCATACAACAACTTAATTTGCATTCATATGAGAAGCATAGTTAAACTAATAACTGTTAAGTTTGGTCAAGATATTTTGATAAACAAAAATGTCATTCGTACAAGAGCTTTATTTAAAACCGATCGTTCCTTAGGGTATAAAGAGTTTGATTACCATATCAAGTTACGACTATATAAAGAAAATTTAATCCGATTAATTTAGCCGAAGTAATAAAAGGTATGCGCTTTCAATGAACTTATCCAGGTATAGAAAATCTTATATTCACCCGATGACCAAAAATGAATACAAAACATCATATATGAATGTGTAATTTGCAACTTAAAACAATCCGAGCATAGGGCTACTCAACTCTCTTCACTTTTTATACCCTGAACCCATTAAAAATGGGTAAAAGGGGTATTATGTTTTTGTGCAAAATCTAAATGTATGTAATAGGCAGAAGGTAGCATTTCCGACCCCAAAAATTATATATATTCTTGATCAGCATCAATAGCCGAGTTGATCTAGCCATCCATGCCCGTCTGTCTGTCCGTCCGTCCGTCCGTATGTATGACCGCATCAGGATATCACAACCTATAAGAGCTATATACTTGAAATTTTATCGACATCCTGTCTTTTGAGCAAATTGGGTAAATAATAAGAGCTAGAGTCAACAAACTTGATATATTGATTTTAGAATATTTTATATATATTAAGTTAATTTAATTTTATACCTAGCGCCACCTCGCCGCTAATACCTCATAGCTATAAATCAAGTTATATTCTATGGTACAATAAGATACACTGTAAAAAATTTCATTAAGATCGGTTTCTGCTTTGTTTTTCGGTATTTTGACTGCGCACGTGTTTGCGACGCAAATTCCAAGAATTTCTGTATACTACATGTACACACTCATATACATGCGCGTCTGCTTCGTATTCTGTTATCATTGCGACTGTTTTCTGTGCTGCTATTTAAAAATTTTTTTTTTCTCAATAAGAATTAGTTAATAGAGTGGCTGTTGTGTAGAGGTATTGGCAAGTGGTACAGTCTGTGGCGAGTTCGACCCCGACCGAGGAAAGTGTTTTTTTCTGGCTGGTAAGTGCGATTAGTTGCGAGTTCGCACCCTGCCAAAGGAACTATTTTTTTTTAATTTTTCTTTATTACTTTCTTTTTTGTAATGTATTGATAAGTTGCTGTCGGCTGTTTAATTTAATTGTTTATTTGTGATGTATGTTTGTTTTTATAACCTTGCAGAGGGTATTATTATTTGGTCGTGAAATGTGTAACGCATAGAAGAAGACATCTCCGACCCCATAAAGTATATATATTCTTGATCAGTATCAACAGCCGAGTCGATATATCCATGTCCGTCTGTCCGGCAGCCCGTCTGTCTGTTTCTATGCAAACTTGTCTCACAGTATTAAAGCTATCATTATGAAACTTTGCAGAAGTCCCTCTTTCTGTTGCAGGCAGTACTTATGTCGAAACCAGCTGGATCGGACCACTATATCGTATAGCTGCTAAAGGAACAATTGGTTGAAAATTAAGTTGTCGTATACAAAACATCAAGATATTTTTACCAAACTCGGCATTTATAAGTTGTACTATGCTCCTCGTATATATGCAAAATCCTATCAACATCTAATCTAACGGTCGGAAACTAGGCTGTTGTATAAAAAACCTTTTTTCTTATCAAGATACCTTGACCAAACTCGGCATAACTATTTTCCCTGTGCTTTTAGATACGGGCAAATCACTATGAGCATTATAAAAAGGTTAGGTCTACAAGGGTTTTAGATATTTATCGTGCCGAAGATAGCCCTTCTTTCTCGTTAATTCATGATTAGGTCAATGTTTACTTTTATTATCTGGCTTAAAAATATTTAGAGCTCGATTAAGGGCTAATTTTGAATATGATTTAAAAAATATTTCTTTATCAACATAATGTCAATTACAATAAATATTCAGAAGTTATCTATATTTCATGCATTATTTAAATCTTTTATAAGCTTTAACTTCAGCTTGTACAATATTTATAATTTCGCTTTATGTGGTATACCTTTTTTGGCAGGATTTTATTCAAAGGATTTAATTTTAGAAGTCGTTATAATTTATAATATATATAATTAAATAAGTCACTATATATCTTTATTTCAACAGGCGCGACTTAAACGAAATTGCAGTTCTTTGCACGATGCAATTTGACGGTTTACCGTTCTCGGTAAAACTCAATTTCCAAAATGTTGACAACGCTTAGCTTAATGAGTTCGCTTTCTTTAAACAATGTCCTCATTCTCTTAATAAGGTTCTAGAATATTCTAAGAGCCTGAATTTAAGCTGCGTTGGCATTTGGGCATTTATGTGGGAATAACGATTTTATGATCGGTCCCACGCCAGAATGGTTATTTTCACCAAGAATTTATAATTTTGGGGTTTATTGTTACAAATTGGGGTGTCTCATGTTACAAGTGTGGTGCGCCAGGTTGCTAGGGCTTATGTATAAGGGGTTGGAGTTAGGTGCTGTGGACATACGTTATGTGTATGTGTACTTATAGTATATATTGTGGGTGTGGTATATGTCACTATATAAATTTTTATTGAAGGGATAACTGTATGTGATTCATTTCGGTTAGTTTATTTTCCATTTTTTTTTCATAATTTAGTATATTTTTGAGAGTAAGAATTTGTGTTTTTAAATTCTACATCAAATGTAATAACTTTTTTATATCCTGAACCCATTGAAATTGGGTAAAAAAGGCTTGTTGTTGTTGTTTTTGTACAAAACGTAAATGTATGTAACAGGCAGAAGGAAGCATCTCCGACCACGTAAGGTATATATGTTCTTAATCAGCAATAGCCAAGCCGATGTTGCCATCTGTCCGTCCGTCCGTCTGTCCGTATATATGAACCTATACGAGCAATTTGAAATTTTAGATGTAGGTCCTCCTAGTGCCTGCGCAGATCGAGTTTGTTTCCGATAATCGATAACTTAATCCGTTTCCAAAAAATCGATAAAAATGTATATCGATATCCTGTTTTTTAAGCAATTTTGGTAAATAATAAGAGCTAGAGTTACCAAACTTGAGATGTAGCTTCTAGAAAAGTATATATATATCGATTATCTTTCATTTTATACCTATCGCCACCTCCCCGCTACTCTCTATCTATAAGCGCGCGCTGCATTTGGTGTTGGAATATGAGGGTTCAGGGTATCCCCTAGTCGGGAGCTCCCGACTAGAACCTCTTACTTGTTTTTTTTAAGAAGATAAACAAAGTGAAATCTGTAGTATGTTGTATTCCAAATGAGCATATGCCCACAGTATTGTAGAGTATACAATATAACAAGTGGTCATATGCCCAACTTAAAAGTAAGAGTAACAACTCATATCATAACGACACTTTGTTGCTATGTTTATACAATCATAAATATACATAAGTGCAGTAATAGGATCCGTCACTTATGCGGACTGGCCACAGCATGAGATCGCTAGCGTAAGCACTTCTTGAGTATGTACCATCTGTACATATATATGTTTATGAATATATACATATATATAAATTATATACATAACTACACAGGCACATATGTACTGCAACTCTCTCTCTGCCTTTCTCTAGCCAGACGCTCACTTAGAATTTGCATGTAATAAGCCAAATATAAAATTGAATAAAACAGAGAACACTCTCGACTAATACTCAAACCGAATAAGACTTCTTTATTATTGTGAAAACATTTTAACTTAACATGGCGACCGTGACAAGAGTCACGAACATGTTCAAAATATAACATGTGAAAAAAAAATAAAAATAAAAATGAATCTATACAACTACAACTGGAGGTGCAGCAGCGGCAGCAGCAACAACAACAATCGGCAGGACATATACTAAAACTGGAAACGATACAGAGAAAGTGGCTGGAAATACTGAGTAAGTAGAGGTGATGAGCAATGCCTAAAAATAGGCGCAGTGGAGTACATAAAAGGCTTAAGGAAAGAAAAGCCAAACTCCTAAAACTTATTTGCCCCCAACCCAACAATTAGTTGGGAAGCAGGCAATAAAACACAGGCTGAAATCGACAATATCGAGTCGATTCAGCAAAAATACAAAAACTCAACCTCTACGAATGAAAGCACTTTTAAAGATATAACAATAATAAACTCTAAAGTATTTCAATCAGTGCCACAGAAGAAACAACTATACACTAAACCGGAGAAACAATGCCCAACGGACTGCCCTGGACCATTAGAGTCGCCGCACTGCAGCTATACATGCTTCAAGAGGACCAGCACCGGCGCCCCAACAGCCTGTGAGAAGACCAGCACCGGCGCCCCAATAGCCTGTGCAAGGACCAGCACCGGCACCATTTAGCTTTCCAAGCTAAGTCAGAGAGCGCGCAACTTAAACAAAATATATTTGTTAATCAAAAAAAATTTTAATAATAATTTTAATGTAAACACAAATGAAATGTAATGAAATGTTTGTAATACTGAGTGATAATTGCGTTGCTCGTAATAGAGTATGGCCTGTGAAGCCATACGAAACATTAGACAGGAGATCACTGCGGCGATCGAATAGAAAAATATTATTAAAATAAAAAAAAAAAAATAATAATAAATCATATACACAATATATATATATATTCTTTAAAAAAAAAAACAAAAACAATTAATCCGAAATTCAAATTTAATGCTTTCGAATGCAACCTCAAAAGACGATAATATATTAGAAGTAGAAAATATGTTAGACCACGAATCGAAAGTAGCGGATTCAACCGCAAATGTAATTAATAGTGTTGAAACTGTCTCAGTAGATTTAAAAGTAATAACGGTTATGCTTAAAATAATTGTTGTTCCTTTATTAGCAAATGCACTAACTAAATTATATAAGTTGCACAATAAGTGCATAAAGAAAAGATATGCAAGTAGAGCAGACAATTTAGAAATGATATAATATGATAAGCATAAGAAACGAAATCTATAATGAAGAACTAAATTTTACAATAAATACATTACAAATATTGCAAAAACATAGCGAATTCATTAAAATAACTGAATTGGAACACGAATACATAGAAACTTTTCAAAGTATCGCAAGCCAATTAATCGGTTGTTCATGCATGGTGTTGAGTACATTACCTTATTTAATGGTAAAAACTATCAGCGAAACACATGCAATACTAGGCACAGAAACCATACTGATTCTGCGCATACACCGCTAAAAACTCCATTTTCTATTAAACAATGGAATGGAATGCATTAGCGAAGAAAATAAATGATTATAAAGACAAGTTCGAAAAATCATACAAATGTATCAATTCTGATAAAACAATAAAGTCATTAGATACATTGGTTCATCACGCGCAAATATTAACAGCTCAATATAATAACATAGTAACTACAATAAACAAAGTTAATGATAAATTAACGCAGGAGCATAAAAATATATGTCAGAAAATTGTAAAAAGTTTAAAAACCAGATTACATAGTATTGGTACTAGACGGAGTATTGTAATAACAATCCCAGAAGATCCAAATCTGCTAGCTGAATTCAACGAGAACCAGTTAGAAGATTTAGATTCATTAAACAGATTCCTAACTGCTTTACGCATTGTGGAAAGAACTAAAGGCGACCAGGAGGATATAGCAGTTGAGGTTATTAAATCAAAAATAACCGGCACAGTTCTGTACAAAGTACAAAATGAATCTACTATATCCGGAATAATAAATAAGCTTCAAGATAACGTAAAAGGAGGATCTCCCGACGTATTAAAAGCTAAATTACTGAATATAAAACAAAAAGGTAAAACTGCTTCCCAGTATGCAACCGAAATGGACAATTTGCGAAAGCAATTGGAGGCAGCCTTTATTGATGACGGCCTAGACCCAAACAATGCAGAAAAATTCTCAACAAACGAGTCTATTTCTGCAATGATTAAAAATTGTGAGCATGAGAAACTGAAAGTAATACTGGAAGCTGGTAACTTCGTTACTTTCAATGATGTAATGGGTAAATATATCCATTGCAGCACAGAAATGACTGGAAGTGCGAGTACAGTATTATTTCAGCGAGGCCGCAATAATAGAGGAGGTAGTTACTATCCTCAAAGAGGTAGAGGCAATGGCCGCGGTAACTACAATTCCAATAATAATAATAACAGAAACAACAATAGAGGTGGACGAGGTTATAACCGAGGTAGGAATAATTCCAACCGAGGCAACAACCAAAATAGAAATCATTATAACAATAACAATAACAATAATGTCCGAGTTGCCCAAGATACTTCGGGAAACTCGCAGACACCTCCAGATACTCAGGGTTAAATAGTAAAATATATACTGTTAACTTAAGTCTCATCAATTTCGTATCATTCGAAAATGTTGCAACAAATAAAAAGATAACATTTTTGATTGATACAGGTGCAGATATTTTAATTATAAAAGAAAATTCTGATGTCTTTCATGACATCCAAATCAATAAAATTATAGACATTCGAGGCATAGGAGAAGGAGTAATAAACTCCAAAGGACTAGTCTCAATCGAACTACAAACAGACAAATACATTATTCCATATAAATTTCATCTACTTCATTCAGATTTCGCAATCCCTTGCGATGGAATAATAGGATTAGATTTCATAAAAACATTTAATTGCCAATTAGATTACAATAGTTCAGAGGATTGGTTTATAATTAGACCACAAAACCTAACGTATCCTATCTATGTTCCAATAACATTTAGTTCTGGTACTAATTCCACACTTCTACCAGCAAGAAGAAAACATTTTAATTCCAAATCAGGAAATTAAACCGGGTGTTTATGTTGCAAATACTATTGCTACAGCCCAAAATACTTTTGTCCGATTTTTAAATACCACAGATAAATGCCAATAGTACTACGATGTAGTTCAAAATCTAAAAGACAATAGAAAAGAGTCTGTAATTAATAAATTAAAAAAAAACTTTCCAATTTTGTTTAAAAAACAACTTGAAGAAATATGCACTGAGTATAGTGATGTGTTCGGACTTGAAACCGAACCAATCACAACAAACAACTTCTATAAGCAAAAATTGAGACTTAAGAATAATAAGCCAGTATATGTTAAAAATTATCGATGTCCGCATAGCCAAATAGAAGAAATCCAGCATCAAGTTGGAAAGTTAATTGAACAAAATATTGTTGAACCGTCTGTTTCACCTTATAATAGCCCACTCTTATTAGTCCCAAAGAAATCTCTTCCGGGCTCTAAAGAGAAAAAATGGCGATTAGTAATTGACTATCGCCAAATAAATAAAAAATTCGTCAGATAATTTCCACTCCCCAGAATTGACGATATTCTTGATCAATTGGGTAGAGCTAAATATTTTTCATGCCTTGTCTTAATGTCAGGTTTCCACCAAATTGAGCTTGAGGAAAGCTCAAGAAATATAACGTCTTTTTCAACAAGCAATGGTTCATATCGCTTCACGCGATTACCATTTGGTTTAAAAATAGCGCCTAATTCATTTCAGAGAATGATGACAATAGCATTCTCAGGCCTAGAGCCTTCACAAGCTTTCCTTTACATGGATGATTGAATCGTTATTGGTTGTTCTGAACAACATATGATTAAAAACTTAACAGATGTTTTCAAACTTTGTAGAAAACACAATCTGAAATTACATCCAGAAAAATGTTATTTTTCATGCACGAGGTGACGTTTTAGGTCACAGATGCACAGATAAAGGAATCTTACCAGACGATAAAAAATTTGATGTTATCAATAACTATCCAGTCCCTACGGACGCAGACAGCGCTAGAAGATTCGTTGCATTTTGCAATTATTATAGACGTTTTATAAAAAACTTCGCCGAATATTCACGGCACATAACAAGATTATGTAAAAAGAATGTCCCATTTGAATGGACAACAGAATGTGAAAAGGCATTCCAGTACCTAAAAAATCAACTAGTTCAACCAAATTTATTACAGTACCCAGATTTTAGCAAAGAATTTTGCATAATCACAGATGCAAGCAAGCAAGCATGTGGAGCAGTTTTAACTCAAAACTATAATGAACTCCAACTCCCAGTTGCATATGCATCAAGAGCATTCACTAAAGGTGAAAGCAATAAGAGTACTACAAAACAAGAACTAGCAGCAATACATTGGGCAATAACACATTTTCGACCATATATACATGGCAAACATTTTACAGTAAGAACTGATCACAGACCTTTAACATATTTATTTTCTATAATAAACCCAAGTTCAAAATTAACACGCATGCGACTCGAATTAGAAGAATATGATTTTACGGTAGAGTATCTGAGAGGGAAAGATAATTTCGTGGCAGACGCCCTGTCAAGGATAACAATATCCGACTTAATTGACATGAATAGAAAAGTCGTGAAAGTCACTACCAGGCACCAAAGTAGACAAAACAATTTCAGCCCAGAAAATAAACAAGAACTATTGCCAAAGCAAAGTCTTGAAAAAGCTTCTAAGCCCAACGTATACGAAGTCATCACAAATGACACAGATTCGACATGTTTATTGAAACATGGAAAAAGAGTTGTAGCAAGAATTAATGTTAGCGATTTGTACTCCAATGGAATTCTCGACTTAGGTCAGTTTTCCAAAGGCTTGAATGGCAAGCCGGTGTATCTAAAATCAGCCAACTAAAAGTGGCACCGAGCGAAAAGATCTTTGAATCAATTTCAATAGATACTTTCAAACACATGGGCAATAAAAAATTAAAATCATTAAGAGTAGCGCTACTCAAGCCGGTGACCCAAATAAATAATGAACAAGTAAAAGAAGCTATATTGTCTACATTCCATGACGATCCAATTCAAGGAGGTCATACAGGCATAAATAAAACGATATCAAAAATAAAGAGACAATATTATTGGAAAAACATGACTAAACATGTAAAAGAGTACATAAATAAATGTCCAAAATGCCTGACGTCGAAAACGACGAAACATACAAGATCACCTATGATAATAACCGAAACTCCACAATATGCTTTTGACAGAGTGATAGTAGACACAATTGGTCCACTACCACGTTCGGAAAATGGGAATGAATACGCAATCACTTTAATATGTGATTTGACAAAGTATTTAGTAGCAATTCTTGTTGCAAACAAAAGTTCAACAACTGTCGCAAAAGCCATATTCGAAGACGTTCATTACGGACATGGGAACAGAATATAAAAATTCCATTATAACTGACTTGTGCAAATATTTAAAAATAGATAACATAACATCTACAGCACACCACCACCAGACATTAGGTACCGTTGAAAGAAGTCATAGGACATTCAATGAGTACATTCGTTCATATATTTCAGTAGATAAAACTGATTGGGACGTATGGTTACAGTATTTGGTGTATTGTTTTAACACAACACTCATAATTATTGTCCATATAAACTAGTATTTGGTAGACAAAATAACTTACCAATACAATTTAATAGCGTAAATACCATAGAACCTATATATAATATAGAAGATTATTCTAAAGAAGTTAAGTTTACACTAGAAAACGCGTATAAGAGAGCTCGAATACTTTTAGAAAAAAATAAAATTAGGCAAAAAGAAATAAATGATAAGAAAGTATTAGATTTAAAAATAGAAATAGGAGACCAAGTTTATTTAAAGAATGAAACAGGTCATAAATTAGAATCTTCTTATATAGGACCATTTGAGGTCATTAGTATAGAAAACAATAATAATATAATTATAAAGAATAAGAAAAATAGGGAACAAAAAGTTCATAAGGATAGGCTAAAAAGGATTAATAAATAAAACAAAAAAAAAAAGAATAAGAATATACATATATTTCAAAAATAAAAAAAATAAAAATTTTTGGTTTATAAAAATAAAAATTTTTATACAACATAGTATATAAAAGATATAAAAATAATACTAATTATAATTTTTATATTAAATAACTACAATATATTACGTTATTTTTTTAAAAAGGGAGGTGTAGTATGTTGTATGCCAAATGAGCATATGCCCACAGTATTGTAGAGTATACAATATAACAAGTGGTCATATGCCCAACTTAAAAGTAAGAGTAACAACTCATAACATAACGACACTTTGTTGCTATGTTTATACAATCATAAATATACATAAGTGCGGTAATAGAATCCGTCACTTATGCGGACTGGCCGCAGCGTAAGCACTTCTTGAGTATGTACCATCTGTACATATATTTGTATATATACATAACTACACAGGCACATATGTACTGCAACTCTCTCTCTCTTTCTCTGCCGACGCTCTTAGCGGCAGAGCTCACTTAGAATATTATATGTAAGAGCCAAATATAAAATTGAATAAAACCGAGAGTACACTCTCGACTAATGCTCAAACCGAATAAGACGTCTTTATTATTGTGAAAACATTTTAAGTTAACAAATCAAACACAGGGTGGCAAGGTTGTAAGGTACTCGAAAAAAAAATTATTCAAGTCGCATCCACATCCACATTGACGGCACATTAAATTACAGGTATATATTATTTTTGTGTGATTTTTATTTCCGTTATATATTTATATAATTTTTTATACCCTGAACCCATTAAAAATGGGTAAAAAGGGTATTTTGTATTTGTGCAAAATTTAAGTGTATGTAACAGCAGGAAGCATCGCAGACCCAGTAAAGTATTCTTGATCAGCATCAATAGCCGAGTCGATCTAGCCATGTCCGTCTGTCTATCTGTCCGTCCGTCAGTCTGTCCGTCTCTCCGTCCGTCCGTATGTATGAACGCAAGGATCTCAGAGCCTATAACCGTTAGAGACTTGAAATGAATGAATAAAAGCTGTAGGTCCTCCTAGTGCCTACGCCGATCGAGTTTGTTTCCGATAATCGATAGCTTACTCCATTTCCAAGCAATCGATAAGAATTGATATCGACATCCTGTTTTTTTTTTTTTTTTTAGCAATTTTGGTAAATAATAAGAGCTAGAGTTTATAAACTTGACATGTAGCTTCTAGAATAGTATATATATATCTGCAATTGGTGCTGAAAGAAGAGGGTTCAGGGTATCCACTAGACGGGAGCTCCCGACTAGAACCTCTTACTTGTTTTTTTATATATTTGTGCATTCCATTTTTCCGTTAAACTCGTTTGCTTCACACTTTTTGGAAAATCCATCCCTCCTTGGTGTAAATGGGGGTCAAAGACTTGGTGACTCGTTTCGCTGTCAAGTTTATTTCCAAGGATCTCTATTATTGAAATATGCATAAGTTCCTGGTCACACTTAAGCCTTTTGTTTTTCTTTGTGCTTAATTTTATTTTTAAGTATACCATTGTCTGTCGCTTACGAACTACCGAACGATGTATCCTCCTTTATAATTGTTAGCACTATTCTATTCTATTTCCCTACTAGAAAACCTTGCCGCACAGTCTGGAGCCCTAGCGCTCCGCTGCCCACTAAGGGTTATGTTCACTTTTCTCCGTCGCACGTCTACTTACTCTGATAGTCGTCGCAAAAGTCCCGGCACGCTCGCCAGCGAACCGTGCGCTTGCCTCGGTCGCTTAACTTCGCCGCGAGCTTTCGCAACTTCGCCTCGGAGCTTTCGCTCTTCGCCGCCGAATTGAAGTTGCGCTCTCGAAGGCGGTATTGAGCAACCGATCAGCAACGCACGGTTCAAATTCAATGGCTCCTTGCCCTTCTTACCTACTCTCTTTTTCTAATAAATATTTAACAATGCTGATCTTAGAAACGGCTCCCTGCCTTCTTTACTATTAATACTTCTGTAACTTAAAACTAACAAACAATGAAATTATATATCTAGCGACTCCTTGCCTTTGTTACTACTAATACTTATGCTACTTAAAACTAACAAAACATAAAATTATTTATCTAGCAGCTCCTTGCCGGTTGCCACTCTGGCCTCACAATAAATAATAAAATAAATATTATTTACTACCATATACTTTGTTGTCCAAATTGCTGCACAAGCGCATTATATGCACACATTAGCTGCACACTATATGTAAACCATAAGTGTTAAAACACACGTCCAAGTAAACGGAGGTGAATAAATTTTTATATGTTAGCGCCTTCCAAATTAACAAGGCACAACAACAAGAGAAACACGTATCAAACCGGCACAAAGTGTACCCCCCGCTCGCTGTATGTTGGGTCCAGCAAACTGAAACGAGGCAACAGAACAGAGCTTCAATTTATTGCCTTTCTCGCAGTTAGATTTGCAGCATTAACTTACTTCGTTTTTTTTTTTTTTAAAGAAGATAAACAAAGTGAAATCAAACACAGGGTGGTAAGGTTGTAAGGTACTTTTTACACTTGGGTCGTTACCAATTATATGTACTCGAAAAAAAAATTATTCAAGTCGCATCCACATCCACATTGGACGGCACATTAAATTACAGGTATATATTATTTTTGTGTTTTTTATTTTTTATATATTTTTATGTATTTATATAATTTTTTATACCCTGAACCCATTAAAAATGGGTAAAAAGGGTATTTTGTATTTGTGCAAAATTTAAGTGTATGTAACAGGCAGAAGGAAGCATCGCCGACCCCATAGAGTATATATATTCTTGATCAGCATCAATAGCCGAGTCGATCTAGCCATGTCCGTCTGTTTATCTGTCCGTCCGTCAGTCTGTCCGTCTCTCCGTCCGTCCGTATGTATGAACGCAAGGATCTCAGAGCCTATAACCGTTAGAGACTTGAAATGAATGAATGAAAGCTGTAGGTCCTCCTAGTGCCTACGCCGATCGAGTTTGTTTCCGATAATCGATAGCTTACTCCATTTCCAAGCAATCGATAAGAATCGATATCGACAAACTGGTTTTTTTTTATAGCAATTTTGGTAAATAATAAGAGCTAGAGTTTATAAACTTGACATGTAGCTTCTAGAAGAATATATATATATCTGCAATTGGTGCTGAAAGAAGAGGGTTCAGGGTATTCCCTAGTCGGGAGCTCCCGACTACAACCTCTTACTTGTTTTTTTACATATTTGTGCATTCTAATTTTCCGTTAAACTCGTTTGATTAATTAATAAAAAAAACCAACAAAAATAAATAAATAAAATTTATTTTATGTGCTTTTTGTTGCTGTTTGTCCTGGATCTTTATTTTTTTATATAAAAAAAATATATATATATATCACCTCATCCAAATTGGACCGATTCCAACGTTCTAATTAATGCTGTTCAAATAATTTAAATCAATTTTTTTTTTATATTTGTTAAGTAATACGAATAAAAATAAATATTTTTTTTATATGTTTATTCTGTTTGTAATTGGTTTCTTTTTAATAAAAAAATAAAAGTAAGCAATTATTTTTTTTGCCTCTCCGCTGCTAACCATGACCGAGGGACTTTAGGAGCCTACTATGCCAATTGATAGCGACAAAGGGAGTAAGCAACGACTTTCCGTTCCGTCTACACAGCACAGAAGATCAACTTTACTTCCGCACCCTCCGATAAAAAAGAATTCTTCGCCATCAGTCCTGAAAAGGGTCCACATTCCTTCCTCAGAAAAGTTAGCTATTCAAACAACTTCTTCAAAAGTGTCCGCTAAGGGTCCGACAATTTCAGTAACTGGTCCTCTACTACTACTCGTGCAGCAGGTCTCCAATTTTCCAGCACCCAAAAAATGGCACTCAACGAATTCATTGCTGCTATTTTGTCTATGAGCGCTGTGCCTCTAGTCTTAACGAGCATTGTTAAGCACAAAATTAATACACATCATGAAAATTCAATTTACAGGAAACCATACGGTTACCTTTTCGCTTTCGAACAAGAAGTCGGAAAGCAAATTAAATATATGCCAACCCAAGGTATTATTAGGCATAGCCAGTTGTCTTATTGTAGTCCCTTATTGAACAACATTACAATTAATGATAAATTTCCCATTCCAAACATGGATAAGCTTTGGAGAAAATTAGGAAGATGCTCATATTTTACAACAATAGATTTAGCAAAAGGTTTCAATCAGATTGAAATGGATCAGAAATCAATCAATAAAACGGCGTTTTCCTCCAAATATTGATTCATCAGAAATAACAAGCATTGTCTTTATGATGAACATTTAAATTAAATAAAAAAAATTCTTTTTATAAGTCAAGAAAGCATACGGCCAAATAAACTGAAAGTAAAGGCAATGCAAGAATTCCCTTTGCCAAAAACATCAAAGGAAATTAAATTATTTCTAGGTTTATGTGGATATTATGACGTTAAGGATCAATCTTGCAAACTTTGCTCAAAGGAGAATCATCCAGTGCGCTTGTGCCTCCGTTTTCTGCGGATGTCTGTTGGTGTCAGGTCTAACATCATCAAACAGCAAGAGGGCATCAACTAAAAGATTGCACGAGTCAACATAATTGTTTGTCGTTCAAGGGTCGCCGCAACACCCTCCTGCATCGTGGCAGCCCTCCTCCAGCCCCTTTGTAACAGCTTCCCTGCCACAAAGTAGCCACTCGCAATCCACTTCCCCCCACAATGTGCAGAGCTACTTTTCCAAAAGCATGTGCTCCTAGGCACGGCTATTATCAACATTTGCCATTTGGGCACTTGCTACCCAGCACGTGCACTTATCGACTCGGGATCGGAAGCGACGTTCATATCCGAACAACTTTTCAATGTTATGAAGCTTCCTTTCCATCCAGTCCGAACAGAAGTGACCGGCTTAAGTCAAGCCATCTCAGCCAAATCACAGATGTTATGTCACTTCAAGATTGGCTCCCCTACTAAGGATCCAAATCGAAACCTCTGCTTTCGTTTTGGTCAATTTGGTTGGCAATTTGCCTTCGCATCCACTTTCACACACCATTCTAAGGGACCTTCCAAAATTCAATTGGCTGATCCCTCATTCCACACGAGCTCGCAGATTGACGTGCTGCTAGGAGCAGACATTATCAATCTCGCTATTGGGCATGGAGACCATTTTCGGCTGGGTCTTGACCGACTCTCCTAGCAAGCACTCCAACATCCTATCTCCCTCATCACCCTGTCTTTAAACCAGACAGTACCAAAACAAAGTTTCGCGTTGTGTTTAACGCCTCCAGCCCTTCCTTAAAGAGCAAAATTTCGAACGATGTCCTCCACACAGGAGCAGTTCTGCAATCGGATCTAGCCGTCCAGATCTCGAAATGGCGTTTCTTCCGCTATGTGTTCAACGCCGATATTACAAAAATGTTTCAAAAAATCCTCTACGGAACAGTAAAGGTGAGCTCTGTGATTACGAGCTGAACCCTGGCATCTTGGGGTCAACTGGGCCCCCCGGGGGGGGAGAGCGATGTCATTTCCAATTTTATGTACGTCGACGACGTGCTTGCCGGGGCACACACTAAAATTGCGGCCGTCTGAGTCATCGACGAGCTACGCACGGCTCTGGACACTGCTGGATTTCCATTGCGCAAATGGACCTTCACAACAAGGCTGTGCGTCATCAATATTCCAAGAGAGCATCTACTCCGAGCCGATTTCTTGGAGATTGAAGAAGCTAGCCTTGCGAAGACTTTCGGTATACGCTGGAAAGCAGACACCGACGAGTTCTTGTTCGCCCCCTACGACATCAAAGTTAAGCAATCCTACACAAAACGTGAGGTGCTTTCCCAACTCGTCAAGCTGTTCGATCCAGCGGGGTGGTTCGTTCCATTTGTGGTCCGTGCTAAGATCTTCATGCAGAGATCTGGCTTAATGATTTGGGTTGGGACCAATCCTTGCCAAGCCAACTCCTACAAAGATGGCAAGAATTCCTCGAGAGTAATGCAACTCTCAATTAAATACGCATGCCCAGATGGGTTGAATCTTCCTCTAAGACAACAGATGCAGTTCCATGGTTTTTGCGATGCGGCAGAGCGCTTACAGTGCAGCAATATAAACCCGGATTGAAACTGAGCATGAAGTTTCAGTCCATCTGCTGACAGCGAAAACCGGGGACTCTCCGGTGAAGACCGTCTCCCTCCCACGTTTAAAGTTGTGTGGCACTGTTCTGCTTACGGAACTCTCCGCAGCACTCCTAAAATAGATGTCGAATGATAGGAGCTTTTCTGTTGGACCGACTCAACAATACTGCTAGCCGGGCTTAGCAAGCCACCATGTAAGTGGACTACTTTCGTGGCTAAAAGAGTCGCCAAAATCGCACTATCCACCAACTCCAGCAAATGGTCTCACGTTCGTTCCGAATGCAACCCCGCTGATTTAACTAGCCGGGGGTTCCATCATGCGACATCGTGGCCAATGATCCGTGGTGGCATGGACAGGAATGGCTACAATCGCCACAGTTTTAATGGCCAACTCCCATTGTTTCAGTCCATGAAACTGATGAAGAGCTCCGCATGTAATTTAAACCTACAGTCATCAAAACTTGTCCTGGCGCTTCAACCCTCCAAGCGCCCCCCACATGGGTGGCTTATGGGAAGCAGGAGTAAAGAGCTTCAAGACTCTCTTTTAGAAGGCCACTTCCTCTTTCAATTGCACGTTTGAAGAGTTATCCACACTCTCATCAAAAATAGAGGCATGCCTCAACTCGAGGCCAATCTCGCCATTATCAGAGAACGCAGCTGACATGGCTCCGCGCCCAGACAACACCAACCAATCGCCCCGTAGAGTGGTGTTATACAGATGTCGGGAATGTCGTGGAGTGCAAGCACTGCAGAAGTGCCAAAGTTTCCTAAGCTTGAGCCCTGAGAATCGTCTCCGGGCAGTAAAGATAAATAAGTACTGCCCCAACTGCCTGGCCCACGGGCACTCAAGGTGAAAGGAGAAGAAGGTACACACCCAGTGCCGCGGGTCCCGAATGCCAAAGTGCAGAAGACCAAGAAGGAGGCTTGCCCTCTCGACGCACCCCATCCGCCGCGCCCCATCACGGGCGACGCTGTCGTCTCTCCTCCAGCGCAAGAGCATCAGAGTACTATCTACTGCATTGGTGCTCTTAGGAAATGGGACGAAAACCTTCGAGACTCGAGCGCTCATCGATCCGTGCTGTCCAACGAGTCGCATCGATGCATCTTTGGCAACGGCCCTTGGGCTTTCCGTCATTCGCATCGGAGCAGAAGGTGCTTGTACCGCTTTCATCAGCGCAAAGGGGTCTGAAGGCTCGACCATGGCGACGGTTCTCCAGACATAGAATCAACTTCAGACTCGGATCCCTATAAAACCAATCGGGAGTCCATCCAGAAAAAACTGGAGAATATCATCCTGGCTAATGCCGGTGGTTCAATACACAGTGTTCGGCTAGGTCCTCTCCGTAGAAGGTTCTTCCCTGAGGCCTTCCAGACTAATTTATGTAGCCTAAGAAGTAGTTAAAGTTAGCGGAAATAAAACAGTGGAGCGTATTTAACGTATAATTGTGTTTTTTAATCATCGCGATAAGTTTAAAGTTTCAAACCCTCACGCAATTATGGAGCATCAAAGAAGATCACCCCCCACAATTTCTGAATCTAATAAGCGTGTATTAACCTCGCGGGCCAGCAAGAAAAATTGAGTTATTTGAAAGTTTGTTACGATTGAGAATTCCAGAAGGTGCAAGTGTACAAAACTATGTGAATGAGTTTTCCAACATAGTTGAAAAATTAAACGAAATTGAAATAAATATATAAATGAAGACATTCCCACAATTTTGCTGTTAACGGGACTAGGCAAAAGTTAGCGATCGAAACGCGCTAACAGTTGCCGTCATTGTCAGATTTGAAAATCAATATTATTAAAGAAGAACAAGGACAACAAGTGAACAACGAAGAAGCGGGCAATAGCATACACAAACGTTTGTGTCACGCACGCAAAAAAGCGCATCAGAAAACAGATCCGAAAAGAAATAAAAAATGTTATAGATGCGGCCGCATAGGACATTCTATTGCTGAGTGCAAGGAAAAAGAGGAAAGTAAAGAAGGCAATGAGAGACGCGCTGAAATGAAGTGATCGTTAGCAAAACCGACGTGGTGTCTGGATAGTGGCGCCACTGCACACATGTGTTGTGGTAGATCATGGTAAGTAGATATTAGAGAGCACAAAGAGAAAATATTGCTTGCAGGAAAGAATTTCATATATGCCGACGGCATTGTGACTGTGTGTATTGCTGTGGAAAATTTTTGTCTTGAACTGCAAAAAATTTTATTTGTAAATGAGTTGCAAGCAAATTTTATATCAGTATGGAAAACTGTTGAAAAAGGATACAGAGTTATTTTTCATAAAGACAGAACAGTGATAAAAGGCAGAGATAATGTAAATATCCTTAAAGCATACAAAAGAGGTAATTTGTTCACCATTGATGTAGAAATGAAGCAGAGTATGTACTCTAAGACCAGCAACAGTGAGTTATGGAAATGGCATTATCGTTTGGAAACTTAAATCAGGCTAGTTTAAGGAAAATATCAAGTGATTAGATGGTGAATGGTTTAAAATCAATCAATAAAAATTCTGAAATAAAAGATGATTTGTGTGAAACCTGCGCAAAAGGTAAAAAAAGTGTAAAGTCATTTCCAAATGCTTCTGTAAATCGTGAAGTTCAATTATTGAGTTTGATTCACACTGACTTTTGTGGACCAATGAGCAGACCGTCTGCCGGGGGCACGGTACATCGCAACATTCATTGACGATTACTCACGTTACACAGTTGTGTAATTTTTGAAGTCTCGCGACCAAATATTAATTGCGTGTAAGGACTTTGTTTTGTTTGCCGAAAGACAATGCGGCAAAAAGGTAAAAACCATTCGTAGCGATAACGGGCTCGAATATGCTAGTCATGAATTTGAAAAATGCTTGTAGGAGCGCGGAATTATAAGACAACTGGTACCCTATACCCCGCAGTAAAACGGAGTTGCTGAGCGAGCAAATTGCACACTGGTAGAAATGGCCAGAAGTATGCTAGTATACTCGAGCGTAGATGATACAACTTGGGGTGAGGTAGGACTGCAGCATACTTACGCATTGGCTAACAAAACATCGTTTGAGGTTTGGAGTGGCAAGAAACCGTTTGAAGGTTTTCGGCTCAAAACCACTTGTCTTAAATAAAGCGCACAGTAATAAGTTTAGTCCGAAGAGAACCAAATATGTAATGATTGTCTATTCGGTAGCAGCAAAAGTATATCGACTATTTCGTCCAGAGTCGAAGAAAGTTATCGAAAGCAGAGAAAACTGGTTTTACTTCATTTGTCAGCGAGCGTGTATGTATACGCAATGGGCAAGGTAAAATTAATATAATTGCAGACTATGTTGATGGTCTTTTACTTGCCAGCTCAAACAAAAACGAATTGTTGAAAATCAAAGCGCCCGTGAATTTGACGTTGTTGATGGCGGCCAGCTCAATCATTTCTTGGGCATAGAAATTAAGCGCGAAGGGAAGACTGGCAGCATGACTATCGGCCATAAGCAGTATGTGGCATGTCCAGGGATTTAAATTTGAATGCTTACACACTTTACACTTAAGTCTTTTGTTTTGCTTGTGCTTATTCTTATTCTTAAGTATACCATTGTCTGTTGCTTACGAGCTACCGAACGATGTAGACGCACAGATGCGTAATAAGAAGAAAAAACTTTGATCCGCTACAGTTTCCTTTATAGTTCCACTTTAAATAAATTATAAGTTAACAACAAATAAATTCATACAGTCCCAATAAGAAGCATTGCAACACCTCATAAGAAGTGCAGCAAAATGCTGACTTGGTGTCTGTGCCACTTCATCCACGCGCCGACTGGCAACCGCTGAAAATTCCAAGAAGAATTGCCCAACGGGCCAACAACATCAGCAGCGACGCCGCCGCCAACGCCGCTGCCGCTGCCAACGCCGCTGCCGCTAAGCCACAGGTTACTAGGGCTAGAATTGATTTAAGTTTGATTAGTTGCAAATTGACATCAATAAAAGGAAGACTTGCTTCCCCAAAAATTGTATATTTTTCATCGTTTAATAAACTTTGGAATTAACTGGCGCCCGAGCAGGGACGGGCTCGTGTTGCAATAGACCAAAACGCATCTACGTGCGCGTTAGTCGGTTATACGCGAAAACAAAACCAGTGCAACTCTCGTTAATTAAATTCAACAACTGATAAAATTCGCGAAAGGCAATTGGAACTTAATTGTGCAATTTGCCCATCGGTGGACAACACATCTTGTAAGGCCCACCCGCAGGAAACTCTCAACGAAGACTGGTCGCAGGATTCCCAGTAGATACCCAAAAGTTTCAAAAAGGATGAAATCCGGACCGTCAGGGGAGGTTGCCACATCAGGTAAGTTAGAAATTAAGTGAAAGACAAACAAACAAACAACTAACACAAAAGCGAAATAGAATTATAAGAACAAGAAATACGAAAACACTGTAGAACAATAAGCAAGATAAAAAAGTGTAAAACAATAAACAAACATAAAGACTACAAACGAAGTATAACTAAATTCCAACTTTGCGATTCCTAAGGGACCCTCCAAAGTAGAAGGAAGAAACCAGCCACTGGTTTTAAAAAAGAAAAGAAACACGATCAAAATCAATCAATCAAAATATAGAATAAGAAAACTAATACTAGATTTAAAAATACTTCAAAAAAATCCTAAAATATACAATACTAGTAATATCTCTTGTTTATGGCTAATGAAAGCAATTTAGTTAGGCCCCCAATAGTATCAGATCAACCACAGGTAGGCGGACATAACTTGAACAGACAAAACGAACATTTACAAAATAGAGGCATGACGAATAACGCAGAGCAGGTGATAGCAGCCACGATTAGCCAGATTCTGGCACAACAATTGCCGAAGTTAGTAAAGCAATTGGTCAACCCCTCTAGGGAGTTTAGTGACGAATACGACCGAACGATAACTGCGATATGCGAAAGTAAGTTTACTCGCACCACCTAAAGGGATGAGACTGGCAGATACATAGTTACGTTGTCCTTCAAGAATCAAGAAATCACATCAATTTGGGACATTCAGGGTCCACTTGCTCAATTTCTGAGAAATGAAGGGCGTTTAATGAATAACGCTCCGCTAAAAGAGCAGTACGACTCCGTGTCAAGGATTACCTGGATTTGGATCATATGAAACAAGTCCCTCCTAGCAACGACTCCCATAACTCCTATCTCCCTCATCACCCTGTCTTTAAACCAGACAGTACCAAAACAAAGATTCGCGTTGTGTTTAACGCCTCCAGCCCTTCCTTAAAGAGCAAAATTTCGAACGATGTCCTCCACACATGAGCAGTTCTGCAATCGGATCTAGCCGTCCAGATTTTGAAATGGCGTTTCTTCCGCTATGTGTTCAACGCCGATATTACAAAAATGTATCGGCAAATCCGCGTTAACCCAAACCACACCCCATTTCAAAGAATCCTCTGCCGGAACAGTAAAGGTGAGCTCTGTGATTACGAGCTGAACCCTGTCATCTTTGGGGTCAACTGTGCTCCCTTCCTGGTGCTACGGGTCTTGCAGCAGCCGGCCACTGACGTTCGCTCACAATATCCTTTGGCGAGCGATGTCATCTCCAATTTTATGTACATCGACGACGTGCTTGCCGGGGCACACACTAAAATTGCGGCCGTCTGAGTCATCGACGAGCTACGCACGGCTCTGGACACTGCTGGATTTCCATTGCACAAATGGACCTTCACAACAAGGCTGTGCTCATCAATATTCCAAGAGAGCATCTACTCCGAGCCGATTTCTTGGAGATTGAAGAGAATAGCCTTGCGAAGACTTTCGGTATACGCTGGAAAGCAGACACCGACGAGTTCTTTTTCGCCCCCTACGACATCAAAGTTAAGCAATCCTACACAAAACGTGAGGTGCTTTCCCAACTCGTCAAGCTGTTCGATCCAGCGGGGTCTCTCCGGTGAAGACCGTCTCCCTCCCTCGTTTAGAGTTGCTTACGGAACTCTCCGCATCACTCCTAAAATAGCTGTCGGTCAAAAGATAGGAGCTTTTCTGTTGGACCGACTCAACAATACTGCTAGCCTGGCTTAGCAAGCCACCATGCAAGTGGACGACTTTCGTGGCTAAAAGAGTCGCCAAAATCGCACTATCCACCAACTCCAGCAAATGGTCTCACGTTCGTTCCGAATGCAACCCCGCTGATTTAACTAGCCGGGGATTCCATCATGCAACCTCGTGGCAGAGGGGGAGGAGGAGACAGTTTTAATGGCCAACTCCCATTGAATCAGTCCATGAAACTGATGAAGAGCTACGCATGTAATTTAAACCTACAGCCATCAAAACTTGTCCTGGCGCTTCAACCCTCCAAGCGCCCCCCACATGGGTGGCTTATGGGAAGCAGGAGTAAAGAGCTTCAAGACACTCTTTTAGAAGGCCACTTCCTCTTTCAACTGCACGTTTGAAGAGTTATCCACACTCTCATCAAAAATAGAGGCATGCCTCAACTCGAGGCCAATCTCGCCATTATCAGAGAACGCAGCTGACATGGCTCCGCGCCCAGACAACACCAACCAATCGCCCCGTAGAGTGGTGTCGAACAGATGTCGGGAATGTCGTGGAGTGCAAGCACTGCGGAAGTGCCAACGTTTCCTAAGCTTGAGCCCTGAGAAGCGTCTCCGGGCAGTACTGATAAATAAGTACTGCCCCAACTGCCTGGCCCACGGGCATTCACGGTCATCGTGCCGCAGCAATGATAGCAGCCGATCATGTGGCAAGGACCACCACAGTTTGCTGCACATTAGGGGAAAGGAGAAGAAGGTACACACCCAGTGCCGCGGGTCCCGAATGCCAAAGTGCAGAAGACCAAGAAGGAGGCTTGCCCTCTCGACGCACCCCATCCGCCGCGACCCATCACGGGCGACGCTGTCGTCTCTCCTCCAGCGCAAGAGCATCAGCGAACTATCTACTGCATTGGTGCTCTTAGGAAATGGGACGAAAACCTTCGAGACTCGAGCGCTCATCGATCCGTGCAGTCCAACGAGTCGCATCGATGCATCTTTGGCAACGGCCCTTGGGCTTTCCGTCATTCGCATCGGTGCAGAAGGTGCTTGTACCGCTTTCATCAGCGCAAAGGGGTCTGAAGGCTCGACCATGGAGACGGTTCTCCAGACGAATCAGCTTCAGATTCGGATCCCTATAAAACCAATCGGGAGTCCATCCAGAAAAAACTGGAGAATATCATCCTGGCTAATGCCGGTGGTTCAAAACACTGTGTTCGGCTAGGTCCTCTCCCTTCCAGACTCATTTATGTAGCCTAAGAAGTAGTTAAAGTTAGCCGAAATAAACCAGTGGAGTGTATTAAACGTATAATTGTGTTTTTTAATCATCGCGAAAAGTTTAAAGTTTCAAACCCTCACGTAATTATGGAGCATCAAAGAAGATCATTACGCACAATTTCTGAAGCTAATAAGCGTATATTAACCGCGCGGGCCAGCAAGAAAAATTGAGTTATTTGAAAGTTTGTTACGATTGAGAATTCCAGAAGGTGCAAGTGGTACAAAACTATGTGAATGAGTTTTCCAACATAGTTGAAAAATTAAACGAAATTGAAATAAATAAATAAATGAAGACATTCCCACAATTTTGCTGTTAACGGGACTAGGCAAAGCGATCGAAACGCGTTAACAGTTGCCGTCATTGTCAGATTTGAAAATCAATATTATTAAAGAAAAACAAGGACAACAAGTGAACAACGAAGAAGCGGGCAATAGCATACACAAACGTTTGTGTCACGCACGCAAAAAAGAGCATGAGAAAACAGATCCGAAAAGGAATAAAACATGTTATAGATGCGGCCGCATATGACATTCTATTGCTGAGTGCAAGGAAAAAGAGGAAAGTAAAGAAGGCAATGAGAGACGCGCTGAAATGAAGTGATCGTTAGCAAAACCGACGTGGTGTCTGGATAGTGGCGCCACTGCACACATGTGTTGTGATAGATCATGGTAAGTAGATATTAGAGAGCACAAAGAGAAAATATTGCTTGCAGGAAAGAATTTCATATATGCCGACGGCATTGGTACTGTGTATTTTTATTTGTAAATGAGTTGCAAG
Source organism: Drosophila ezoana (assembly GCA_035045725.1). Classification (NCBI taxonomy): domain Eukaryota; kingdom Metazoa; phylum Arthropoda; class Insecta; order Diptera; family Drosophilidae; genus Drosophila; species Drosophila ezoana. Next base: position 111,498 of record JAWNOU010000015.1, read on the forward strand.
CAAATTTTATATCAGTATGGAAAACTGTTGAAAAAGGATACAGAGCTATTTTTCATAAAGACAGAACAGTGATAAAAGACAGAGATAATATAAATATCCTTAAAGCATACAAAAGAGGTGATTTGTTCACCATTGATGTAAAAATGAAGCAGAGTATGTACTCTAAGGCCAGCAACAGTGAGTTATGGAAATGGCATTATCGGTTGAAAACTTAAATCAGGCCAGTTTAAGGAAAATAGCAAGTGATGAGATGGTGAATGGTTTAAAATCAATCAATAAAAATTCTGAAATAAAAGATGATTTGTGTGAAACCTGCGCAAAATGTAAAAAAAGTGTAAAGCCATTTCCGAAAGCTTCTGAAAATCGTGAAGTTCAATTATTGAGTTTGATTCAGACTGACTTTTATGGACCAATGAGCAGACCGTCTGCCGGGGGCACGGTACATCGTTACTCACGTTACACAGTTGTGTATTTTTTTAAGTCTCGCGACCAAATATTAAGCGCGTGTAAGGACTTTGTTTTGTTTGCCGAGAGACAATGCGGAAAAAAGGTAAAAACAAGTCGTAGCGATATCGGGCTCGAATATGCTAGTCATGAATTTGAAAAATTCTTGTAGGAGCACGGAATTAAAAGACAACTGACAGTACCCTATAGTCCGCAGCAAAACGGAGTTGCTGAGCGAGCAAATCGCACACTGGTAGAGATGGCCAGAAGTATGCTAGTATACTCGAGCGTAGATGAAACAACTTGGGGTGAGGTAGGAAGGACTGCAGCATACTTACGCATTGGCTAACAAAACACCGTTTGAGGTTTGGAGTGGCAAGAAACCGTTTGAAGGTTTTCGGCTCAAAACCACTTGTCTTAAATAAAGCGCACAGTAATAAGTTTAGTCCGAAGAACCAAATATGTAATGATTGTCTATTCGGTAGCAGCAAAAGTATATCGACTATTTTGTCCAGAGTTGAAGAAAGTCATCGAAAGCAGAGAAGCTATTATTGTAGAAAGTAATTTACGTAATTTACAACTTACTGAAAGGGAAGATACTGACGAATATGAGAGTGCAGTAAGTGACGATGCAGAGCCATTAGTGTAGACTGGACGCAGTTTTGAGAAAACTGATTTTTCTTCATGTGTCAGCGAGTGTGTATACACAATGGGCAAGGTAAAATTAATTTAATTGCAGATTGTGTTGATGATCTTTTACTTGCCAGCTCAAATAAAAACGAATTGTTGAAAATCAAAGCGCCAGTGAATTTGACGTTGTTGATGGCGGACAGCTCAATCATTTCTTGGGCATAGAAATTTAGCGCGAAGGGGAGACTGTCAGCATGACTATCGGCCATAAGCAGTATGTGGAGCAAAAGCTTCATTCCTGGGGCATGTCAAATGTGGGCCTGTAGCTACACCACTGGATGCAGGTCACCAAGTCAGTGTGATGACGTCAACTGCGAGATGGTTAATGACAAGGGCTACCAATAATTGATAGTATTTAACCATAACAACCAGGCAGTACATACTATCCAGGGATTTGAATTTGAATCCTGGTTACACTTAAGTCTTTTGTTTTGCTTGTGCTTATTCTTATTTTTAAGTATACCATTGTCTGTTGCTTACGAACTACCGAACGATGTAGACGCACAGATGCGTAATAAGAAGAAAAAACTTTGATCCGCTACAGTTTCCTTTATAGTTCCACTTTAAATAAATTATAAGTTAACAACAAATAAGTTCATACAGTCCCAATATGAAGCATTGCAACACCTCATAAGAAGTGCAGCAAAATGCTGACTTGGTGTCTGTGCCATTTCCTCAGACTGGCGCCGACTGCCAACCGCTGAAAATTCCAAGAAGAATTTCCCAACGGCCGAACAACATCATCAACGACGCCGCTGCCAACGCCGCTGCCGCTAAGCCACAAACTGATTTCAGTTTATTTAGTTGCAAGTTGACATCAATAAAAGGAAGACTTGCTACCCCAAAAATTGTATATTTTTCATCGTTTAACAAACTTTGGAATTAACTGGCGCCCAAGCAGGGTCCGGCTCGTGTTGCAATAGACCAAACCGCTTCTACGTGCGCGTTGGTCGGTTATACGCGAAAACAAAACTAGTGCAACTCTCGTTAATTAAATTCAACAACTGGTAAAATTCGCAAAAGGCAATTGGAACTTAATTGTGCAATTTCCCCATCGGTGGACAACACATCTTGTAAGGCCCGCCCGCAGGATACTCTCAACGAAGACTGGTCGCAGGTCAAAAAGGATGAAATCCGACCCGTCAGGGGCTAGAAATTAAGTGAAAGACAAACATACAAACAACTAACACAAAAGCGAAATAGAATTATAAGAACAAGAAATACGAAAACACTGTAGAACAATAAGCTAGATAAAAAGTGTAAAACAATAAACAAACATAAAGACTACAAACGAAGTATAATTAATCCAACTTGCGATTCCCAAGGGACCTCAAAGAAGGAAGAAACCACCACTGGTTTAAAAAAGAAAAAAACACGATCAAAATCAATCAATCAAAATATAGAATAAGAAAACTAATACTAGATTTAAAAATACTTCAAAAAATCCTAAAATATACAATACTAGTAATATCTCTTGTTTATGGCTAATGAAAGCAATTTAGTTAGGCCCCCAATAGTATCAGATCAACCAACAGGTAGGCGGACATAACTTGAACAGACAAAACGAACATTTACAAAATAGAGGCATGGCGAATAACGCAGAGCAGGTGATAGCAGCCACGATTAGCCAGATTCTGGCACAACAATTGCCGACGTTAGTAAAGCAATTGGTCAACCCCTCTAGGGAGTTTAGTGACGTCTACGACCAAACGATAACTGCGATATGCGAAAGTAAGTTTACTCGCACCACCTAAAGGGATGAGACTGGCAGATACATAGTTACGTTGTCCTTCAAGAATCAAAAAATCACATCAATTTGGGACATTCAGGGTCCACTTGCTCAATTTCTGAGAAATGAAGGGCGTTTAATGAATAACGCTCCGCTAAAAGAGCAGTACGACTCCGTGTCAAGGATTACCTGGATTTGGATCATATGAAACAAGTCCCTCCTAGCAACGACTCCCATAACTCCTATCTCCCTCATCACCCTGTCTTTAAACCAGACAGTACCAAAACAAAGATTCGCGTTGTGTTTAACGCCTCCAGCCCTTCCTTAAAGAGCAAAATTTCGAACGATGTCCTCGACACAGGAGCAGTTCTGCAATCGGATCTAGCCGTCCAGATCTTGAAATGGCGTTTCTTCCGCTATGTGTTCAACGCCGATATTACAAAAATGTATCGGCAAATCCGCGTTAACCCAAACCACACCCCATTTCAAAGAATCCTCTGCCGGAACAGTAAAGGTGAGCTCTGTGATTACGAGCTGAACCCTGTCATCTTTGGGGTCAACTGTGCTCCCTTCCTGGCGCTACGGGTCTTGCAGCAGCCGGCCACTGACGTTCGCTCACAATATCCTTTGGCGAGCGATGTCATCTCCAATTTTATGTACGTCGACGACGTGCTTGCCGGGGCACACACTAAAATTGCGGCCGTCTGAGTCATCGACGAGCTACGCACGGCTCTGGACACTGCTGGATTTCCATTGCACAAATGGACCTTCACAACAAGGCTGTGCTCATCAATATTCCAAGAGAGCATCTACTCCGAGCCGATTTCTTGGAGATTGAAGAAGCTAGCCTTGCGAAGACTTTCGGTATACGCTGGAAAGCAGACACCGACGAGTTCTTTTTCGCCCCCTACGACATCAAAGTTAAGCAATCCTACACAAAACGTGAGGTGCTTTCCCAACTCGTCAAGCTGTTCGATCCAGCGGGGTCTCTCCGGTGAAGACCGTCTCCCTCCCTCGCTTAGAGTTGTGTGGCGCTGTCCTGCTTACGGAACTCTCCGCATCACTCCTAAAATAGCTGTCGGTCAAAAGATAGGAGCTTTTCTGTTGGACCGACTCAACAATACTGCTACCCTGGCTTAGCAAGCCACCATGCAAGTGGACGACTTTCGTGGCTAAAAGAGTCGCCAAAATCGCAGTGAATGAAACTGATGAAACGAAATGAAACTGATGAAGAGCTACGCATGTAGTTTAAACCTACAGCCATCAAAACTTGTCCTGGCGCTTCAACCCTCCAAGCGCCCCCCCCACATGGGTGGCTTATGGGAAGCAGGAGCAAAGAGCTTCAAGACACTCTTTTAGAAGGCCACTTCCTCTTTCAAATGCACATTTGAAGAGTTATCCACACTCTCATCAAAAATAGAGGCATGCCTCAACTCGAGGCCAATCTCGCCATTATCAGAGAACGCAGCTGACATGGCTCCGCGCCCAGACAACACCAACCAATCGCCCCGTAGAGTGGTGTCGTACAGATGTCGGGAATGTCGTGGAGTGCAAGCACTGCGGAAGTGCCAACGTTTCCTAAGCTTGAGCCCTGAGAATCGTCTCCGGGCAGTACTGATAAATAAGTACTGCCCCAACTGCCTGGCCCACGGGCACTCACGGTCATCGTGCCGCAGCAATGATAGCAGCCGATCATGTGGCAAGGAAGGTGTCTGTGTGTGTGTGTGTATGTGTGTGTGTGTGCGTGTGTGTGTGTGTGTGTGTGTGTGTGTGTGTGTGTGTGTGTGTGTGTGTGTGTGTGTGTGTGTGTAAGTGCGTTTAAAAATGCCATAAAGTGAGACATATGCACTAAGATTTAAAACTTACATAGAGAACGGTATCATTGCCACTTAACTGATAAATTTAGAGGGTCTCCCATAATGCCTGTAACATAAATTACTATATAGCATCATTTATCCCCCTACTTTTTCATAATTTTTCGCACTATGACGCTCATTTGTTTGTAAGAGACTTGTCAACATTTGAAGGTGAAATTAAGGTTCTACCTGTCAATAAAGAGATTCACATTTCCCTTCCAAAATAATTTTTAGACTCATTTCCATTTATGACTGCAAGTTTAGATAGTCTTAGCTCTAATTTAGAACATAATAATTTGACAACTGTTCAACGGTTTTTTCCGGACAAAACACACTTTAATCTAGTACATAGGAAGGGCGTTTTTCCATATGAATACTTTAATAAATTTAAATGTTTGCAAGAAACTGTGTGTGTGTGTGTGTGTGTGTGTGTGTGTGTGTGTGTGTGTGTGTGTGTGTGTGTGTGTGTGTGTGTGTGTGTGTGTGTGTGTGTGTGTGTGTGTGTGTGTGTGTGTGTGTGTGTGTGTGTGTGTGTGTGTGTGTGTGTGTGTGTGTGTGTGTGTGTGTGTGTGTGTGTGTGTGTGTGTGTGTGTGTGTGTGTGTGTGTGCGTTTAAAAATGCCATAAATTGCGACATTTGCACTAAGATTTAAAACTTACATAGAGAACGGTATCATTGCCACTTAACTGGTAAATTTAGAGGGGCTCCCATAATGCCTGTAACATAAATTACTATATCGCATCATTTATCCCCCTACTTTTTCATAATTTTTCGCACTATGACGCTAGTTCGTTATAAGAGACTTGACAAAATTTGAAGGTGAAATTAAGGTTCTACCTGTCAATAAAGAGATTCACATTTCCCTTTCAAAATAATTTTTAGACTCATTTCCATTTATGACTGCAAGTTTAGATAGTCTTAGCTCTAATTTAGAACATAATAATTTGACAACTGTTCAACGGTTTTTTCCGGACAAAACACACTTTAATCTAGTACATAGGAAGGGAGTTTTTCCATATGAATACTTTACTAAATTTAAATGTTTGCAAGAAACTGTGTGTGTGTGTGTGTGCGTGTGAGTGTGTGCGTGTGTGTGAGTGTGTGTGTGTGTGTGTGTGTGTGTGTGTGTGCGTGTGTGTGTGTGTGTGCGTGTGTGTGTGTGTGTGTGTGTGTGTGTGTGTGTGTGTGTGTGTGTGTGTGCGTTTAAAAATTCCATAAATTGCGACATTTGCACTAAGATTTAAAACTTACATAGAGAACGGTATCATTGCCACTTAACTGGTA